>JABSTQ010005500.1:0-69539 GCA_013358835.2 Ixodes persulcatus
TCACGCGATGTCGTGTATGTGGGCATACCGATATCAACATGATGCTTCACGAACGCTCAATATTGTGTTACGTTTCCTCTCAATCCGCGCTATATGCCGACGTAATTCATGTTGGTAACTGGAATCCGTTCTGAGATATATGCACGGGATGTCATATTGTATTCTTCTTTGGGCCCGTGGTCGACAACCGATATTTATATATCGTGTGGCCGTACAGTATGTCCGTGTCGGTCACCAATATGCACGCGATGTCGTATTCTTTTCCAATAACCGCGCATTGTATCGGGGTATTGTGCTCCAATATAGTGTTGTATACCAATAACCGCAAATTGTACTCCAATATCCTGTTGTATACCAATAACCACACATTATGTTGGGATATTGTGCTCCAATAAGAATTCCCATCGCGCGTATTGGGTTAATCGGATAACAATAAGTTTTTATTGGTTTCCATCAACTTCATTGGAATACAATATTTCCAATAAGCCGAGTTCATATTGGCCTTTTTCAATAGGGTAGTGTCACAGAAAAGATTTTCTTTTAGAACGAGTTCGTCGAACATCAGAATACATGCGCGATCTTTAAGAGACCAATCGTGAATATTGTCAACAACAGTCTTGATGAGGTTGGGTGCAACCCCAGGGTGTATGGCAATCTGGGACAGCCAGTTCTTGAGAGATCAAACCGATGGCAAGCTCAGGTACTTGGCGAGGTACTTTTAAGCCCTGGGGCTCTGAAAGTAAAGGTTAAGGGCAAATGGTTTAAATCCGTCAGGCCATCTTCTTCCGAACTTGTTCATTTGCTGCAAGTACAGCTGCACCTTCAAAAGGTCCAGTGCCCCTTTGGATACAAATTTTTATGCGCCCTGGATGACTTGAGGTCGTGTCAGATTCGAAAAATCAGGATTTGGTGATGCCTTCAAGAGGTTCTTGTGCAATCGGTTTTTGGATTTTCTTAGGTTATCTAATGTATGTTTCGTGCGGGGTGAGTACTCTTTCCTTGGCCTGCCGCCTTGTCTCTTTGAGGTCGCCATCGTGCCAGCCGTGGACCTCGATGAGGCTGCAGCTCCCATTGGTGTCTCTAGAGTGATATCTGTTAGAGAGAGGAAATTACTCAGAAATTGAACTCACATTAAGCTTCAACTTTAGCGGAACATGGTGCCACCAATTTTAAGAGTTGCCTAATAGAGCCAGTAAACGGACGCTGAGCGTTCCATATTGCTTTCATGTCTAGAAAAAACCGTCCAGTGCAAGCTCAGTTCCTCACCAAGGTGGGGTTCCACCTGCGCCTCCTCCTGCAAAGTGGCGGCAGTTGGCGGTGGTGAGGACGGGCGAGCTGAAAAAATGGGATGAATGCATCTTGTGAGTTCACTAAACGGAATATGGCGCTACCAATATCAAGAGTTGGCTAATAGAGCCAGTAAATGGACGCTGCGCGTTCCATATTGCTTTCGTGTCTAGAAAAAAGCATCACGTACAAGCTCAGTTCCTCACCAAGGTGGGGCTCCACCTGCGTCTCCTCCTGCAAAGAGGCGGCAGTTGGCGATGGTGAGGACGGGCGACCTGAAAAAAAGTCAATGAATTTATACTAAATTGATGCCAATAGATTTGAGCAGATTAGTATAAAAAGAAGGCCATTCCTAGCTTGGTAATTATAGTGCAGAAACTAATATGAAATAATATTTACCAGAACTGGGGCTGGCAGGTGAGTCGCAGCTCCCCATGAAGAATTCTGAATAATATAACCATAACAGATCAGCTTCTCCAAACCAAATATGAAACTAACTGAATATTGTACTGAGACAAGCCCACCTGGAGGAACAAGCTCTTGCAGTCTTGAGTCGGTTACCTGAACCAAAGGACATGCATTCGGCCGCAAACGTATCCTCATGTGACTCGCAAAAGCTGTATCCCTGAAGTGCGCGCTGCACAGCCGGCGCTCGTGCAGCTTGCTCATGGGCAAAGCTTTGAACTCCGGCCGGTTCGCGTACGTGATCCATTCGACTGCTCTGTCGGGAAGATTGCAAAGTATATATTTTTATGCTTCCATTTCCGACTCCAAAATTACAAAACATTAGAGGCTTACCTGTCGTCTGTCGGAAACCGGAACTGTCTGTATTCCGAGTTCTCCGTTGAATTACTGCACCATCTCGCAGAGCTATACCGTCCGTAAGAGTGAGGCACTGCCATAGCGACAAACTCGGTGTTCAAAAGAAAAACAAACTTCCCGCTAACACGCGCTCAAAACTTGACCGAGCGAAACGCGCCGCGCGCACCGCGCGAGCGAGCCGCGCGATCGTTGAAAGAGCTACAGAAAAAAAGTAACAATCGTGAATGGCCGAACACTTTTCACGTGTGTTTTTCCATGCACGGTTTTCCGCAAGGGCGTCGCCATCTTGAAATGCGGAACTTCCGGTACGCGTGGAAATGTCGCTTTGCTCTCGCCACGCCGGTGGAAAGTGTTAACATTTTAATCGTAATTCCTTTTTTTGCCTCATCTATATTTTTTACGTTATATGTTGTAATCTCTTGCTTTTTTTTTGGCCCACACACCGGATATGAGGACAGCGTGGCTAGGTACGAGGGTGCACAAAGAATAGGTCACTACTAGTATGGTAACCAATAGCACACATCCAACTCGAGCGTTCGAAAATGTAGCGGCAAATACCCGCATAGAAGTCTGGGGCAGGGTGTAAGATAGACAGGTGGGGAAACGAGAGCCAAATGAGCGACCGGATTGTGTCCCTTTCGGGTTTCTCTTTTTTTGTGGCGCCATCTATGTGGAGCACCGCGAACTCTCACTCCAGGTGGGCGACCGGTGGCGACCGGCTAAACCGACGGAGATTTTTTTTCTTCTCGCCGCAGCGCCATCTGTCGCAAATCGGGGGTACCCGCAAGCAGACGAGTACACAATCCGGTCACGGCAT
The DNA here is from genome assembly GCA_013358835.2 of Ixodes persulcatus. NCBI lineage: Eukaryota > Metazoa > Arthropoda > Arachnida > Ixodida > Ixodidae > Ixodes > Ixodes persulcatus. The sequence continues at coordinate 2,927 of JABSTQ010005500.1, forward strand.
TGCTGTAGGCCTCTATGGGCCGTTTCCCCACCTGTCTATCTTACACCCTGGTCTGGGGCCTGTTGAATAGAGAGAGAGAACAGTAGTTCTCTTGTATGGATGGACGTACGACAGAGAAGCCGACGTAGTGGCGCCGCGCTTTGGCCACCACAGGAACTCGGGGAGCTGCATTCGCCTGCGAGCTCCTCGATGAGGGAGCGAACGACGGCGGATGAATGGGGGAGGAGGTCTCAACTCGCGACCCGACGGGGAAGGAGGAGAAGGAGGGGGAGAAGAACGCTCGCGTCTCGAGGGAAACGGGGGAGGAGGATGCTGAGTCCTCAGTGAAGATGATGCCTCGCCATTTTGGGCATGCTGATCGCTCAACGGTTGAAGAGAACGGCCATCTTGGACACGCTCTACCACGTGCGATGCGTTTGGACCGTGCTCTGACAAACGCCGAAAAAGATCGCAATCTCGAGATGTCCGCTCGAACTGCTGCGCTAGTTGGACAGCACGATCGAGGCTAGGTGCGGTAGCTCCGTCGGACTCTCGGATTAAACGATCCTGCACTTCTGTGCTGTGTATCCCCGAAATAAACATCTCTGCGACGCGGCTCTCCAAAGCCTCGCCGTAATCGCAAAAAGAAGCTAGGCGTCTGAGCGCCCCAAGATACTCGAGGACCGTCTCCCCTGGGCCTTGTACCCTTGTGACAAACTTTCTACGCTCAACTACGACGTTTTGAGCGGAAGCGAAGTGTGTGTCCAGAGCGGACAACAGAACCTGAAACTCATCTTGGTCCGCGTTAACGGCTGGACCGGCGAGGTTGAACGCATCAACGACGCGATTGCCTTCATCTCCGAGAAATGAAAATAAAATCGCCCTTTTTCGTTTCGGCGGAAAATCCTCGGCGTCGATCGCCTCGAGGTAGTTCAGGAAGCCGCGCTTCCAAGTGAGCAACGGTGCTACCGGCTCACCGGGCGTAGGGAGGAAATCGGCGGGAACGCGACCCTGCGCGGCCGCCATCTTGGGTACGAAATTCAAGTAAAAAAAAATCCCATGCTCGTTCGCCAAAATGTTGTGATTCGGAAAAGCGGTCTCCCGTGAAATAAAAAGAGGCGCAGGGCCTACGTGGGCCTGCGGAAAATGACGAAGTCTCACATGCCGAGGCGAGGCTGGCGAGGCGGCAGGCACCCGCGGGCCCAAGGGCGGGAACGCCCCAGAAGAGAAGAGACGTCTGACGGCGTCGAGGTCCAAACACGTACTCCTTTATTTAACGGTCAACAACGTGGGGTTGAAGCGCCACGGGGACGCAACCCTGGTAACACGGGCGCAATGGTGAAACAGTGGCGCCATCTAGGTACTGTGTATAAAAGTGATGAAAAATTTAAATACTACACTAACAGTGCGATAGGAATCGGTTGCAACGGTACTACTCACCCGGGGAACAACGCGCGAAGCGGCGTGTTGTCCGTCGGCACTCCCGTCGAAAAAGGCAAAATAAAGACACAAATACTATATATATATATACAAGAAATATCGCGCGCAGAAGAGAATAGAAACACTTAGAAGCAATAAAAAATACACTTGAACAGATAAAAATAGGTAATGGAATCGAAAAACAGAGGATTAAGAGGAGGCAAGCGACAAGGCAATGCGAACTCAAGGCAGGGCGGCCAGGCGAGGGACAGTCTCTCCGACAATTCCTCGCGCGCGGGCCAGGGCGCTTGGGAAAATAGCAAATCGTCTATTACTCTAGCTCAAAATTGTCACGAACACTTGGCACACATGTTTGCACTGAGGCGCACCTAACATAATTTAAAAGTAGAACGAAAACGGGACGAGATTCACTTACCGCTTCACGGAAAGACAAACACCTTCGGATCCTAAGCCTAACGGGCGAACTACGAAGTCTCCGGCGATCGGACGAGGCAAGCCAGCCGCGTTGCACTGACCCAGGCTGACCACGCCTGGTTAAACTATGAGAGGCGCCGTCGAGTTGAGAACCAGAGTCGCGCCAGAAAAGGATCGCAAAACATCTGTCTTGTGAAACGTAAAGCGAGCCGACGACCCTCCTGCCGCTGCGCAGTTCACCTTCTCCGCGACGACGACGGGAAGCGCGCAAGCCGAAGCCGGGAAACTAGGCGAGCCGGGGAGCCGCGGCAGCCACTGGGCGGAAGCTTTACGTTTCGGTTTCGCCTTTCGCCGACGCCGGCTCTCGGTTGCGGGGTGGTGGGTTTGCGGATAGTTGCGGCGGTTGCGGCGACGGAGCCACAAAAAGATGCCGAGTTGGCCGAGTACGATCGTGACGGTTCATTGTACGAACAACGGGCAGTTTGCCGCTGTCGATCGGTGATGCGCTCGGCTTGATGTCACGATCGGTCTGTTGCAGTGCACGTTGGCTTTGCTATGCGGTACGGTTGGTGCGGCTGTCGAATACTTGTGGTACACATTATTCGAGACAGTCACCCCAAGACGTCGCCCTGAAGAGTTGACCGAGGAATTCGTGTGAGCTCAACGTCAGTCTATGTTCCGTTCCGACATGTATGGTATATTTAACGATACCGGTGGTAAATGTAGGACGTTTTGTGGAAGATGGCGGTCGCCTTTCTGCATGTATGATTTGGTGATACCGGTGGTCTTGAGGTATAAGCGTTGAGATGGAAAGATGGCGGTCGCTTACGTCATCCGACGCAAAAGCATACCAGCCGCACCGAATCATATCGGCAAGCAAACTGGCTGCCAGTATAGACAGACGCTTAGCGATAGCGGTGCCGGTATCTCCAGTTATGCAGAACGCCAAACCAAACTAGCTGCATACATAATAATAAGAAACTATGGTGGCGTCATACCAGAACTGTACAAGCAGCAGGTATGTTTCTTGTGCGTTTTTCCAATAGGGATCTGCCCACAAGATGTTGGACCCAGTTCACAACCTCGGGTTCAGACTAGCAACTGGCACTTTCCGGACGTCCCCTGTCTCAAGTTTATATGCAGAAGCTAATGAGCTATCACTGAACAAACGACGTACATATCTTAGCCTACCCTAGTGAAAAAAGTCATTTGTATGAGAAATTTCTTGAGTCCAATAAACACATATGAATAATTCAAGAGATATAAGAACATATAAGAACAGTAGAACTATATAAGAGCTATATATGAATTATATAAGATATATAAGAACCATAAAAAAACTTATAATAAACTTCTCACAAGTTTCTTATATGGTGCTTGTATGTTCTTATATATCTTATATAGTTCTTATATATTTCTTATATTGTTCTTATATGGTTCTTATATGTTCTTATATATCTTGTATAAGTCATATGTGTTTATTGGATACAGAAATTGCTCATACAAATGAGAATTTTCAATAGGGTAACGTATGCTTTTAAGATTCTGGCTGACCCTCAACACTCCACTTACTCTTCCCTTACAAGGTCGAGGTTTTCCCGTCTCTTTAACAACAAGCCAAGCATCGTGACACCATTAAGCTCCCGCATTGAAGAACTTTGCACTTCACTGCATCTTTCATTGGACCAGGTCGGCCTCATTCGAAATGTCGACGACCGTACCCTATTGGAAAATCTTGATGATGGAAAGATGATGGTTAAAGCCTCATACAAGCGTAACCGTAATATGGGACGTCCTATACCAGCGAAAAAGCGGCCCCAGTATAGTGGATTAAAGCGGAACGATACAGGTAGGCGGAACCATACAAGCATGTCGTAATATGGGACATCCTATACCGGCGTAGTGGATCTTGGTGGAACCATGGAGGCGGATGGAACCATACAAGCGTGTCGTAATATGGGACATCCTATACCAGCGTAGTGGATCTAGGTGGAACCATGTAGGCGGATGGAATCATACAAGCATAACGTAATATGGGACATCCTATACCAGCCAAAAAGCGATACCAGCATGATGGAGCCATATGGCTCCACCATGTTGGTATCGCCTTTTCACTCTTATACAGGGCGATTTTTTAAGCTTTACATATTTGTTTAGAAAAGCTGTGAAAGCTACATTAATGTGGTTTGTGCAGGTGAGTTATACGTCCAGGGGTACGTAGTATAGGGGCCTAATCGTAACAATTAGTCGAATAAATAAAATTTTTTAGTTACTTTTTAATTAGTGAAAATGAACATATGGTTTCAATTAGAAATTTGCCGAGTCATTGAAAACGACTAAATAAACTCTTTTTAGAAGGATATAATTCAGGTGTACCAGTTTACGCATTCTGTAAAAACGCTTTATTTGTATCAGTTTCTAGGTTTCGGTTTCTTATCAGAGCGCATCTCTGCACCTACGGTCCTGTTCCCCAGGGGTTTAGTCGCGCAACACACGTGCGCCCTGCTTCCCTCCATTCTACGAGGGAGGCGAGGAGGTGGCTTCGCATTGCAGCCACTGGTCAGCAGTATCGCAGGTGCAAAGATGCGCTCTGATAAAAAACCAAAATCTGGAAATGCGTCCAAATTAAGCCTTTTTTTAGAATGCCGTAAAATGCTGCTCCCGTCTTATATATTCATGAAAAGGGTTGATTTATTGTTTTTCGACAATGCTTAGCAACTTTGTAATTGGAATTATGGGCCTATTTTCACTAATTAAACATTTAACGAACATAATATTGCCGCGCGCAGGACCGAGAAAGCAAGGCTCGGTCAAGGACCTCTAGAAAGTTCTCGTTTATTCTTGTTCCGGACGTAACTTCTATCATTTATTCCTGCTTTTTGTTGTTCTAGAAAGTGCTTGTTCATTCTCGCCCCGAGCGCGCTACGCTCGAACCTTCTCCGCGGAATCTTCGAGATAGTGACTCACTCAAGATAAGAGGCCGCCCGCGACCTTGTCGAGTCAGTCTCGCTCCAGCGCTCGATCCTGCTGTCTCGCCGACATCGACGTTCGCGACGCTCTGCTGTTATCTTTTGTTTCCTTCTTTATTTTGGGCACAAGTTCGCCTCATTAAACGTTCAGTTTCTTTAGTTATTCTTCGCCTCATCATTGTCATCCGTGACATTTTGGTGGAGGTGCGGAGTACCGCATTCTATGCCCGTGAAGCGTACCCCTCCGAAGACATCCCGGCCAAGCGACGTGCTCAGCCCCGGAAGGTTACCCTTCGCCGAAGACGCCGAAGCCCGAAGAAGCCGTCGTACCAGAGGTCAGTCCCCCGAATTTGGTCTCTTGCCCGAGAAACGGAAGTGCAAGATCGCGACCATGGCCACCCCGCCCGTCGTCGTCCTGCCCGTCGCTCCGCGGACACCTGTTCCCTTCCTCGGCGAGACCTACGAGGACGTCGAAGACTGGATCAACCAGTACGAACGCGTAGCTCGCCACAACGGATGGAGTGACGAACAGCGCCTGCAAAACCTCTATTTCTCGCTTGAAGGGACTGCAAGGCGCTGGTTCGAAAACCATGAAGCTTCGTTGACCTCGTGGGACCTTTGCAAGAACGAACTCACGCGAACATTCGCCAGTCAACACCGAAGGGAGAGGGCCGAAGACCTGCTGCAATCGAGGACCCAGGGCCCAAATGAAAGCGTCACGAGCTTTGTGGAGGACGTGCTTCGCCTGAGCTCCCGCGCCGACCCTCAGGCCACCGAGGGAAAGAAGCTGCGCATTTTGATGCGTGGCGTGAAGGACGACATCTTTGGTGGACTTGTACGTAACCCACCGACAACCGTTCAAGGATTTGTCACGGAGGCGACGAACATCGAGCGTGCTCTGCAGGCCCGAGCCAGCCACTACCAGAGGTTACCCGGCGTCAGCGCGGTTCCGCAGTCCCCTTGCGACCTTGCCCACGGCCTCCCGGGCATTCGAGAGCTCATTCGCGAGGTCGTCCGGGAGGAGCTTAAGAAGCTTCTGCCGACTGCTGAGCGCCCGGCCTCAGTCTCCATAGCCGAGGTCGTTCGGGACGAGGTTCAGCGAGCGTTCCTTCCGGATGCCCCTGTCACCGTGGCCGCAGTCGATGAGCCGACGCTGACCTACGCCGCAGTGGCCCGACGACCGCCGCCAACTGCTCAACGTTACCCGGTGGCGCCACGACGAGATCCACCAACTCAGGCGTACCCCCGACGCAACGACGAAGTACGTCAGTACGACCTCCGAGAACAGCCGGCGCCAAGGAAAACCGACGTGTGGAGGACAGCGGATCGACGACCCATCTGCTACCACTGCGGGGAGGCCGACCATATCTACCGCCGTTGTCCCTACCGGCAAATGGGCCTGCGTGGGTTCCACCCGAACGACCCACGCCCGAGGTACGGCGAACGCCCTCGCGACATCGAGGAGTACCTCCGACGCTCGCCCTCCCCAGTGTCGTCTCTCCGCCGTGAAGCCCGCTCCCCATCGCCACGACGTTCAGCGTCCCCAGCGCCACGACCCCGCCGAGAAAGCCTGTCTCCCCTGCGTCGCCGGGAAAACTAAATGCGGCAACGCCTGGAGGTGACGTTGCCGAAAACGACGAAAGCAAAGAGCCTCCAAGAACGCCGGAGCACTCCCACTCTCCCGACGCCCTCCAGCGAACCGACGCCCCGGCAACGGTGTCCAACAACCTAAACGTTGTTATCGACGGCCTCGACACATCGGCACTCGTGGACACCGGAGCAGACTACTCAGTCTTGAGTGGGAGGCTCTCCCGCCGCCTTCGAAAAGTCATGACGCCGTGGGATGGACCCCAAATACGAACCGCCGGCGGACATCTCATCACGCCAGTCGGGAGATGCACCGCTCGCGTCGAGATCCACGGTGAGACGTGCCCTGTCAAGTTCGTCGTTCTGCAAGACTGTTCGAGGGACGTTATTCTCGGAATGGACTTTCTCTGCGAGTATGGCGCCGTCATCGACCTCGGAGCAAACCGGCTGACGCTACGAAAACCCGCTCCATCACCGGAGGAACCCAAAGCGACGTCATCCGCGGTACGAGTCCTCGCAAACCACGTGAACCTCCCTCCGCGGTCAAGTGTTTTCGTACCCGTCGGGGTCGATGGGACTTTCTGCGGCGACGTTTTGCTCGAAGGAAGCCTCCAGTTGCTTCTAGGAAGAGGGATCGGAATCGCAAGAGGCGTTGCGGAGCTCCAAGACGGACACACTGTCGCACTCGTAACGAACTTCCGACAGGAGGCCCAGCACCTTACGAAAGGCACCGCCGTGGGTCACGCCGAGGAACTCCCGGACTCAGCCGCAATCGCCGGAATATCAGAAGACCTCTCTTCGTGGCCACCCAAAACAACGCCGCCTTCGCAGTTTGACATCGACCCAACCCTGCCCACCCCACAACGACGACAACTCAGTGACCTTCTCGCCAAGTTCAATGAGTGCTTCTCCACGTCGTCGAAGGTGGGCCAAACGACCGTTGCGAAACACCGAATTGTCACTGAAGACAACGCGCTTCCTGTTCATCGGTCGCCGTACCGTGTCTCTGTGAAAGAGAGAGAAGTCATCCAGAAGCAGGTCCAAGAAATGCTCGATGACAACATTGTCCAGCCCTCCAGCAGTCCCTGGGCTTCACCGGTAGTCCTGGTGAAAAAGAAAGACGGGACTCTTCGGTTCTGCGTGGACTATCGCCGACTGAACGCCGTCACAAAAAAGGACGTCTACCCACTGCCACGCATCGACGACACCCTGGACCGGCTGCGCCACGCCCGATACTTTTCGTCGATGGACCTGAAGAGTGGGTACTGGCAGATCGAGGTCGACGAACGAGATCGTGAAAAGACTGCCTTCGTCACGCCGGACGGGCTGTACGAATTTAAAGTGATGCCCTTCGGACTATGCACAGCACCGGCGACGTTCCAGCGCGTAATGGACACCATTCTTTCCGGCTTGAAATGGCAAAGTTGTCTCGTCTATCTCGACGACGTCGTGGTATTCGCCAGCAACTTCGACGAGCACCTGAGGCGTTTGCGAGCCGTGCTGCAGGCTATCCAGAATGCCGGACTGACACTGAAGCCGTCAAAATGTCGGTTCGCTTACGGCGAGCTCAAGTTCCTGGGCCATGTCGTGAGTGCTCAAGGTGTAAGTCCTGACCCTGCAAAGACATCCGCTGTCGCCGAATTTCCGAAGCCATCAGACAAGAAAGCCGTACGAAGATTTCTTGGGCTGTGCGCATACTACAGACGTTTCGTTCGCGATTTTGCCAAGATTTCTGCACCACTCACGCATCTGACAAAGGACGACGTGAACTTCCAGTGGGGGGAGGAGCAAGAACAAGCGTTCAACGAACTGAAGGAAAGACTCCAGTCGCCCCCTATCCTCGGACACTTCGATCCATCAGCAGAAACGGAAGTCCACACGGACGCTAGCAACGCCGGGCTAGGTGCGGTGCTCGTCCAAAGACAAGACGGAGCAGAGAGGGTGATCGCTTACGCAAGCCGGGCACTGTCCAAGACAGAGAAAAATTACTCAACAACCGACAAGGAATGTCTCGCTGTCGTCTGGGCGTTAACCAAGTTCCGCCCGTACCTGTACGGGATCCCGTTCCGCGTTGTCACGGACCACCACGCTCTCTGTTGGCTCGCCAACCTCAAGGACCCGTCAGGACGCCTCGCTCGCTGGAGCCTTCGACTGCAAGAATTCGACGTGACTATTGTACAATAGTCTGGCAGCAAGCATAATGACGCCGATTGTTTATCTAGGGCCCCAGTCGAATCTCCTCCCGACAGCACCGACGACGACGATGACGCCCGTTTTCTCGGAGCAATTACGGACACCGACATGGGAGCACTTCAACGAGACGACCCCGAACTTCGCGCCGTGATCGACCACCTCGAAGATCAAGGAAGTTCAGTTCCGCGAGTCTTGGCCCGAGACTTGTCAAGCTTCGTTCTGCGGCGAGGCGTGCTCTTCAAGAAGAACTTTGGAACGAGCAACCCTGCGTGGCTGCTGGTTGTTCCGGCCAGCCTTCGAGAAGAAATCTTTCAAGCATGCCATGACGACCCGACGGCTGGACACCTTGGCTACAGCAGGACGCTCGCCCGGATTCGTGACAAGTACTACTGGCCGAGACTCCCGAAAACAGTCCACCTGTACACACGGTCGTGCCATGAGTGCCAACGACGTAAGAGGCCTCCGACGAAACCAGCAGGACTCCTGCAGCCGATACCTGCCCCGACTACGCCCTTCCAGCAGGTCGGAATGGATTTACTTGGGCCGTTCCCAACATCGACCCAAGGAAATCGGTGGATTATCGTCGCGACCGATTATCTTACACGATACGCCGAGACGAAAGCCCTGCCATCGGGAACAGCGCTAGAAGTCGCCAAGTTTTTCGTCGAATCTATACTCCTTCGACACGGCGCACCTGAAGTGCTGATCACAGATCGCGGGTCATCCTTCTTGGCACAGCTGACTCAAGAAGTTCTTCGGCTAAGCCACACCAGCCATCGTCGGACCACCGCGTACCATCCGCAGACCAACGGGCTAACGGAGCGGCTCAACAAGACGATCGCCGACATGATCTCCATGTACGTCGACGTAGAGCACAAGACGTGGGACGAGGTATTACCATACATCACGTTCGCCTACAACACCGCAGCTCAAGAAACAACCGGGCTTACACCATTCGAGCTTGTGCATGGAAGAAAAGTGACGACCATGCTGGACGCGATGCTGCCCCATGAGCCTGTGGATGACGGATGCGACGATGCCCATGTGGTCAGCCAGAGAGCAGAAGAAGCACGCCAACTAGCCCGCCTTCGAATCCACGATCAACAGCGTGTCGACGCTCGCCGGTACAATCTTCGTCGCCGCGTCGTCCACTTCCAGCCCGGCGACAGAGTGTGGGTTTGGACGCCGATCCGTCGTCGCGGTCTCAGCGAGAAATTGCTCAAGCGCTACTTTGGACCCTACAAGGTTCTTCGCCGTCTCGGGGACTTAAACTATGAAGTGCTTCCCGACGGAACCAGACCATCAAGACGACGCCAACCACGACCCGAAGTAGTCCACGTCGTGCGGCTCAAGCCGTATTACGAGCGATAGAACTTTGAACTCTCGTTAAACTGTGAACTGTGGCTCCCGATTCTGCTATCCTTTTGTTGTGGCTTTGTGTTTTGTGTTGCATCGGGACGATGCACTTTTAAAGGGGGGGATAATGCCGCGCGCAGGGCCGAGAAAGCAACGCTCCGTCAAGGACCTCTAGAAAGTTCTCGTTTATTCTTGTTCCGGACGTAACTTCTATCATTTATTCCTGCTTTTTGTTGTTCTAGAAAGTGCTTGTTCATTCTCGCCCCGAGCGCGCTACGCTCGAACCTTCTCCGCGGAATCTTCGAGATAGTGACTCACTCAAGATAAGAGGCCGCCCGCGACCTTGTCGAGTCAGTCTCGCTCCAGCGCTCGATCCTGCTGTCTCGCCGACATCGACGTTCGCGACGCTCTGCTGTTATCTTTTGTTTCCTTCCTTATTTTGGGCACAAGTTCGCCTCATTAAACGTTCAGTTTCTTTAGTTATTCTTCGCCTCATCATTTGTCATCCGTGACAATATACTCAAAGGGAAGCTAGAGTGGTTTTGTATTTGAGGAAACACATTTAAATCTTCATTTGACCTCCAGAATCTCAAATATCAAAATTATTTGGTAATTTGGAGGCTGCATAGAATAATTTTTTAAGTTTCACTGGAGGCACTCTTTCCCGGAGAGCGACATCACAAAAGGAGCTTTCGAAATCTCTGCTCACGCATCTTCAGCGCTAATCAAAGCTATGCATGCACACACTATTTTTAAAAAGGGGAAAAAAAAAAAGACTTCACAACTGGTGCCAGTACGGGAGAGTACACCTAGAAAGCTTTCAATTGGACGCGCGGCCCTCAAGTGACACATGCTTGGCAGCCGAAAAATCCCCTTACGACGCCACTACTGGTCAGTTGTTTTTCTGTTTTCTCACGTTTTGTTATATCTTTGGAGAAAACGAACGTGATTATTAGATTCACGGGATAAAACTACACTAGAATCAGCCTCCATCTAGTTTTCTGAAAGAAGTCTTGCACTTCCCTTTAATAAGCCGACTCATCATTACAATTATAATTACAATACAAAGGACACCCTATAGCATGTCCCCTAATACGATACGACTGTATGGTTCCTTCCCCGCTTGCATCCTTCGGGAGAGACTCGCAGGCATCCAGCGTGTAGTGGAATGCTGGATGTCAGCGAGTCTCTACATCAGCATTGGTCTGAAACAAGCATGATGTTTGCACACAAATAAGCTCTTTTCCGAGGTTCTCCAGGAGCACTAATAGCAGTGGCGAAATGTAGTGACGTGGTAAATTCAGTAGCAAGTATTTATTTCTAGAAGAATTGCATGCAGCAAAGCTGAACTTTGCTCAAAAGATGATAATTATAAATTCAATACTGAACAAAGGTGTCCCTTGAGCTGCCAGGCCAAACTCCCACTCTTGCCACTCAGGAGTTCCTAGCTTGTGCGTAGAGGATCAGCACAACCCAGATTCGTGCTGCGGGTGCACCTGCCATATAAAAATTGAATAAACATGAGATTAAAAATAAAAGAAGTTTACAATTCTTTGTAATGCGAAATTAGAACGAAGATCTTGAGGAGCAGAATGGGAGAGTATGCCACTCCTTCCCCTCCCCTCCTCCTCGTCTGCTCCTTCCCATTTAGCGGGAAATTTTCATAAATTTAACAGGAAAATTATCTCACTAAATTTAGCAGAGAAATTGATGTCACGTGACCTCAACACCAATTCAGTTTTCCCAATAAATGTAGCGGGGAAAATGACGTCACATGACTTTGTGTCACATTATCCAGAAACAAATACAGTTTCTCCAATAGATTTAGCTGAAACATTATGTATAATGATATCTACATTAATTCAATTTTCTGCCAAGTTTAGTGGGGCAGTTCTGCCGATGGGAACGCCGTGGAACGGGCACCTAAAACCTGCGCCCTAAAAAACTGAATGCCTCACACAAAATAAAGTGATAATTAGAGATAAGACAAAAAAAAAGAAAATCTAAGATACCGCTTTAATATCATTTCTTTTGTCCGTTCTCAAATATTTTGATTTCAAGAAATGTTTATCTCTTTATTCATACCCAAAGAACACCTCCCAGTTTCAGCATGAATGCAATAAATCAATGCAGACTAGACCTTGTAAACCGTAATGCACATGAAAATGAATGTTTGCCACAAAGTCTTGCATGGGTCGGTGGCTCAGATCTCTATATACATTTGTAATGAGGAACGTTCTTGAATAGAACTTAGGCTTTGAATTTGACAGTTTAAATATCCATGAGGAACACTATACGTCACTGATTTTTTGTGACATATCAGAAATGGCGCAGCACCGTCATCCTTGCATACCTAAAAGAGTTTGCATATTTTAGCATGGCATGTGCTATTCTGATACCCATACAGCCCTATATAACAAAATTTTGTCTATAGAGCTCTTTCTGTGTTCTTAACTCGCACGACAGATTTGGTAGCTTGAATTCTCACTCGGCATCAACACTTCTATATATTGATGTAATAGTGAAAGACAAGATGTATTGGCTTGAGTACGGCTCGACAAGCACAAATGTGAAAAAAAAATTACTGTCAAAAACTCAAATGTCAAAATAAAAATATTTGGTAGAATGTGGATACAATTATGGATATGGTCATAAATACAGTTAGCATATTCAATATGAAGAATATGTGTTAGACGTACACTCAAAGAAACCTGTTGCATATATATTCATGCAAATTACTTCGGAGAACCAAGCGCTACAGCCTCGAGAGGGAGTTCCGTGAATGAGTCTACCGAAAACGAGTGTAGACGGAAAAAGCAGTTTGATCTGCGACAATGAGCGTTATATAAGCAGGTGACATGCCATTGTTACTGTTATAGTGACGACTGTTTCAAACTGTCAGCCGCGTCATTCGGAGAGTTCCCTTCGTGCATTACAGGGTTTGGGTCTCTCGAATGCTTTGCGAGAAAGCTGATGAACTGGAAATATCTACCGTAGTTATAGAAAAACTATTTCCAGAATCTTATCTCAATATAAAGTTCCCGTAGGTAGAGCTAGTCATTACGGATGATTGTCCCCACTGGACCACATAAAAATTTAATTTGCGACCTACAATATTTAATGGCTCAACCAACTCTGAATAAGTGGAACACTTGACATTAAAGATTGGTCTCACCATGACTCTCTGCAAACATCCACATAATAATTTCCATGAACCTTTGTATTTCAAGAAGACATTTGGTGCGAGCTGTTTAAAACACCATAACACTTTTTAACACTAAACGAAAGCCTGTAGTGGGCCACAACTTAAGCAGTTTTCACTTCATTATGAAGAGCAATTACACATATGTGAGCCTTCAATATAGACCTGCACTGAATTGTTTTCTTAAGTAGAACGTGCTATGCTCTGTTCACTATATAAATCTTTGCAAAGCTGACAATGTGCAAGTTCCTGTTTTTTTTTATATTTCACATCTCCCAACTGCTGGGCACGATAGGTACATAAGATTGATGACACCAACGTAACACAGTGATTATTTAAAAAATTTGTTTGGGTATAGCACGAGCGAAGCCATTTGCGGGAAGTTATTTTTGTGACACCGTTGAACTTACATCAGCGGGCTTTAGGTTCACATGTTAATCATGTCTGCAGACTCCTTTTTGTAATTGGAACTCCATCCAACCTAAGATTTGAATATGCCTTTTGCATTTTAGGCTTAGTAGTGCTTTTGCTGTTTCACTCAAGGAACAGGTAAAAAGAATGCTTATTTCGAGTGGCATACCTAACACCTGGTGGCACGAAGACTCCCCTGTCGTGACGCTAATCAAGTCACAGGCAGAGAGATACTGCGATGCTCTTGTTGCCGGGATTACCTCCCCCCCTGGGTCCTGGCCAGACGACAGAAGATTGAGTCCAAGCTTGTGGCCACTAGGATCTCCAGACCTTGAGGCACCCAGGTAGCTGAAAATATAAACAAATCACAATCAAGTACTTGGCAGAGATACATTACAATGAATGGCATATTCTTTCGTGATCAGCACATAGATCCTTTAATTTCTACACTTTGTACTTGTACTTACAAAAAAACTGCTTTTTTACTACCACAGCCATAGTCTCCGCCGAGGACAAGGCCATGCAGGCCTTGAAATGATGGAATTAAGGCAAATGATTAAACGCATTCGTTTAACCCTCTCATATTCAATCGTAAAGACTATAAAAAATACTACTACATCAATGCACAGCCGTATACTGGGAGAGTTTACAATACAATACAATGCAATACAATTTTTATGTTTCGTCAAAGTGAATTTCGCTCAACGCCCATATAAGCCGATGAGGCTTGTGCGTGGGCGTTTGGCCAGTGGGTGTGGCGACGAAGGCGCTCGAGAGGCGGGAAGGGGGGAGAGCGCCGAAGGAGCGAGAGAGAAAGAAGGCAGCAAAGAGACGACCGCTGTTAAGAATGGAACCTTCGGCAACCTTCTTCCGAGTTTCAACGCTGCGGAAACGAGTCCCGAAACGAGTCCCGACGTGTCAGGACTGACGCCCACCTGTCGAAGGCTGCCCAAAACGTGTCTCAACGCGTCCGTGACGTCAACGGGACGTGTGTGTGTGTGCGTGTGGGTTCGTGCGCTCCGGAAGGGGAGAGAGGCCTGGCCTAACTGCGGAGAACCTTGGCTATGACTCATTTCTGACTACGACGCGGCGGACCCAGCTGCAAAGCACGTGGCGGTCGCACCTGCTGCCCTGGCGGAGAGAGAGGGAGAAAACGGACCCCTATATAAGGCGGGGCGTGAGGGCTCCATTTGTTCTCTTGGATTTGACGACTGTATCGCTACCATGTAATTAAACCGTTCGTTACGTTACCAATTCTCCCACCTCCACTGGACCCCTGGGTTCTTCACTTTGGGGAATGGTCGTCGTCACGAGCCAGGAAGCTCCCGGACGTGCGGCCTAAGCCCCGCCTCGAACAACTGGTTGGCAGCGGTTGGGATCGGACCATGCGACATCGTGCTACATCTGCGGGTGAGCGTTTGGACTTTGCTTTGAGATTCGACAGGCTTCAGATTATGGGTAATTAATTTTGAACTGCTGGGAATCCTTAGTGTTTGACTCGTGTGCTAGGTTTGTGTACAACCTCGCGACAAGTTTTAAAACAAAGCCAAAGCTAAAGAGCAGCGATCATGGATCTAATGAGGTTACTGAGAACAGATTTATTCTGTTTATGTGAAGAATTGGGTGTGGAGGTGGAGCAAAAGATGAAGAAATCTGAGATCAGTAAAGCGATTTCAGAGAGCGCGGAAGCAGAGGAAATTAAAATTGCGTGGGAACTGCTTCAGAACGCTAAGAGTGAAGCTGCAGCAAGAGAGGAACGAGAGCGAGAACAGGCTGCAGCGAAAGAGGAACGAGAGCAAGCTAGAGAGGAACGAGCACAGACTGCAGCGAAAGAGGAACGAGACCAGGAGCGAGCGCTGAGAAGGCTAGAGCTCGAAATTGAACAACAGCGATTAAACTCGCAGAACAGTAGAGTTGGGGCTCCGGTACGAGCAAGTGAGACCGAGTCGTATCAAATGAAGAAGCTCATGCAGCCGTTTAAAGTTGGGGAAGACGTGGGCCTATTCTTAGTTAACTTTGAGAGGACATGTGAGAACTTGAGCTTCGCCCCAGAAACGTGGCCGCAACGGCTTTTGACTCTGTTGCCCTGTGAGGCTGCAGAGGTTGTCGCGCGCCTTAGTGCTGGAGACGCGGACGACTACGACAAGGTGAAGTCCAGCCTTTTGAAGCGGTACCGCCTTTCTGCCGAGGCGTTCCGTCAAAGGTTTAGAAACGCATCCAAAAAGATCAGCGAGGGCTACTCGGAATTCGCGTACGGGCTTAAAACCAACCTGATAGAATGGTTGAAGAGCGAGGAAGTGTACGAAAGCCGAGACAAGGTAGTCGAGTGTGTGTGCCTCGAACAGTTCTTTCGTAGCATTCCGCAGTCAGTCAAGCTCTGGGTGCAGGACAGGGTGGGAGTCGACTCTGTCGAAAGGGCCGCTGAGCTAGCCGAAGAGTACGCAACGCGTAGAAAGCTGAGCGGAGAGGAAAGCGAATCCGGCCGAAGCGATCAGCGCAAGACCTTCCGACAGGGTAACGGCTCGCGAGAAAACGGGCCCGAGAAGCCCGAAGCAGGACAAAAGGTCCCAGAAAAGAGCGCAGAACACTCGAACGGAGACGAGGCGCGGAAAAGCCCAACAGGGCAGTTCGAGGCAAGGAAGCCGTTCCTGTGCTACAACTGTCAGGAGCCGGGACACACAGCGGCCAGATGTAAGAAACCGCGGGTTGTATTCTCGTACGTGAACGTTAGTGACAAGGACCTGAAGCTTCTTCGTCCCTATCTTCACGAGCTCCAGGTAAACGGAAAGCCGTGCAGGGTGCTTCGGGACAGTGCAGCGACGATGGACGTTGTCCATCCGTCGTATGTAACGCCATCCGATTTTACGGGAAAGGTAGTTTGGATCAAGCAGCTGCTCAAAAAGCACAGTGTCTGTCTGCCTATGGCGAGAGTGAGGGTAACTGGCCCGTTCGGAGAGCTAGTGACAGAGGCGGCTGTCTCGCAAACAGTCCCGTTGGAGTATCCTTATTTGTTTTCTAACCGGTCAGATTTCCTGCTGCGCGAAAGGGGTCAACAACTGGGAAAAGGGCTAGTTCAGTCATGTACGAGGTCCAAATCGCGTCAGGTCGCCCCTTTGTTGACGAGGGATCCAGAGCCAGAGGCAGCTGACGGGGAGCAAGCACTCCCAGAGTTGGAGGCAGAAAACCGGGATGAGAGGGACCAGGTTGTAGAACAGCCTGACCTCGTAGCACTAGAAAGCGTACGCCGTCCCAACGCGCCGGCGAAAAAGGCGGAGGAAGACGGGATCATTGAAAGATCTCTCGTAGCTCCGGCGTCGCGTAACTTTGGTCCTCTGCTACGAGTAGACAGAGTGTCTTTGACAGTCGAGCAGAAGAGCGACCCTAGTGTGTCAGGGTTTCGCTGTACAGCTCAGGAGATTGCTAGGACCAATGTGACGGGGAACGAAAGAGGCGGATTGTTTTATCGGCGCTATAAGGACCGCATTTTCACGTCTAGAAATCACGTGAAAATCGATCACTATGACTTCAGCGTAAGAAAAAGGAAAGGCAAATTTAACGGCAATGCCGATGGGTTGAGCAGATTTTTCTGACATCACGAAAAATAGTAGGGATGATCTCAGAGGTCTTCGTCATCCACGGGAATGAGGATCTAAGTGGGGGCACTTTGCCCAAAATGACCTCACAAATTGCGAAGGGTTTTGTCTTTTGTATTTTGTTCTTAGTGACCTCGTTGGAAAAATGAGTTTTTTTTGGCGACAGGGGGTCTCGATACCCGGAATTGTACCAAATTTTGGTAATCCGTAATCCAGTCTGGCGGGTCTTTGGCGAATTCCGAGCGTTTGACTGCGGTGTGGCGTGGTGTTGTGGGGGACGTTTCCGCTGATGCCTCCGTTGTGAGAGGTTTGGGAGTTTGTTTGGTGCTTGCAGCGTCTTCTCAAGGCCTACTCCAAGCCCACCTCTTCAGGCCAGCGATTGTACCACCGGCCATTCGAGGTTTCCCTGGCCCCGGAGGGGCTGTTAAGAATGGAACCTTCGGCAACCTTCTTCCGAGTTTCAACGCTGCGGAAACGAGTCCCGAAACGAGTCCCGACGTGTCAGGACTGACGCCCACCTGTCGAAGGCTGCCCAAAACGTGTCTCAACGCGTCCGTGACGTCAACGGGACGTGTGTGTGTGTGCGTGTGGGTTCGTGCGCTCCGGAAGGGGAGAGAGGCCTGGCCTAACTGCGGAGAACCTTGGCTATGACTCATTTCTGACTACGACGCGGCGGACCCAGCTGCAAAGCACGTGGCGGTCGCACCTGCTGCCCTGGCGGAGAGAGAGGGAGAAAACGGACCCCTATATAAGGCGGGGCGTGAGGGCTCCATTTGTTCTCTTGGATTTGACGACTGTATCGCTACCATGTAATTAAACCGTTCGTTACGTTACCAATTCTCCCACCTCCACTGGACCCCTGGGTTCTTCACTTTGGGGAATGGTCGTCGTCACGAGCCAGGAAGCTCCCGGACGTGCGGCCTAAGCCCCGCCTCGAACACCGCCATTTTGACGCAACGCTGTCGGCGCGGAGCACTGTTGAGGCTATGGGTTGTCTGCTACGGGCTTATTTCTTTTTCGCCTGACTCAAAGTTTGCGTTCGAACGTGGAAGAACCAATTCGTTAGCTTTTAAAGCCACCAAGGAATAACATTATATCATTTTGTTGCGAGAGCCTGATAATAAAAGTAGAGGACCAAAATTTGTATGCCTATCCCATGCATTCCGCCAGGCGAATGAATGAAAATGGCTGCCCTCCCCCTCAGCTGGCAACAGTCAAGAGTTCACGCGCGTGCGCTCACGCCTCTCGGTCTGCGCCGCGGGCTGATTGGCTCACTCGGGAGGGGGACGTTACGGCGGCGAGATCATAGACTGGCCAAACTCACCCCATATATGGCTCTGCTGGAATGGAAAGATTTTTCTACCCTCATGTTCAACGAGTGTCGACTGGGGATACCAGTTCATACACTAACTGAGAATGAGGGTAGAGTGTACCAACAAAGGGCAGGCGTCCGTATAGAAAGATTTTAGTTGGCGCACCAAGAGGCTAACCGATAAAAATGGGTACTACTCTGAGCAAAATGCCAAAAAAGCGCCGATCTCGACTTAGCACTAACAGCAGCACACAGTATCTATTATACTGACTAAAGGGTACTCAAACTAAATATTCTTCCCGGCTTGCATTTTAGGAAAATCTCTGAATTTACAAGAACTATTAAGACAACTGCTAAAAAAAGCAATGGCAAAATCAGCAATTGAGTTTGCCTGCTCTCCAGTAGCACATCTATGGCAGGTAGACCTGCAGAATGAGCAAGCAGTCTAGAAAAACGGGGTATACCTTATGTATCTTTTTTTTTCGTGCTGCAGAGCAAGTGCTGAAAGGAGGTTTCACGGCATCCATTTTTCACAAACAAATTTCTTGCAATCAGTTGAGAACAAGCTTGAGCAGTGAACTTGTCCTTGACACTGGCATAACGTTTTAGTGTTGCCCGTGAAGACTGAAATAAATTTGTAAATAAAAACAAGGAAGACCAACTTTCATTAAAAAAAAATCGGTCACTTTAGCAAAGAAAAGTTATCTTGACACAAATATGTGGGATACAGTTTTACAGCGTCTGTTAGTGTGCTTAACCGATGTTGAGGCAAATCGGCGACAATGAAGAGAAAACGCCCGAGTAACATTAAGGAAAAGACAGAAAGGATGCATACCTACAAAAAAAATTAGAACGACCACGGGCAGGAAGTTCTGGTGAGGCTCTTGGAGTGACTCCCTGCAATGGGCCTGCACAGACCACAGAACAAGATCGGTCAGAGCTTGCAGTCATAAGGTGCTTCATACGATGAAGTTCCAGAAGCAGCTGCAATTGGAAGCAAAGTGCATTTCCTTTCTCTGCGGAACGGAGAGTTTAATAGATGGCATGCATTCATTAGGTGATATAGTCATGAATGCATCGACTTTTCAATGCAGCACTATATCACCGAATTGTTAACCGTGCCGGGCAACACTAAAAACCGGAAGCATTATTCCAAACTATCTCAGCTTAAAGTTAACCACGGCAGAAGC
This sequence comes from Ixodes persulcatus, assembly GCA_013358835.2. Taxonomy (NCBI): domain Eukaryota; kingdom Metazoa; phylum Arthropoda; class Arachnida; order Ixodida; family Ixodidae; genus Ixodes; species Ixodes persulcatus. Next base: position 22,573 of record JABSTQ010005500.1, read on the forward strand.
TTCAAGCCATCCTTAAAAATTCAGTGCGGAAAGCAAGCCATGTGACCTTGTAGTTGGACTCCATGGTACGTCGAGCTTATAATCATGTGTCACGCTGTTTTTGCTGCAATGGCTTGTAGTGTCAAAAGTGGTCCACCTTAAAGAGGTACAAAGTATAGACGTTTGTAAGTGGGGCCCTGGCCTAGCATTCACCTACATTGCAAGGTAGGACGTTCCAACCGGGATGTTTGCTGCCTGTAACCACACGACCTGCTTGTGCCTAGCGATTGTTCGAGCTGATATATTATACTGATATATTATCCATACTGATATATTAACTAAATGCAAAACAATTACCTGGCAGGTATTATATTTTTAAACAGGCTGGGTTGACTCCTCATTTAGTCGAAGAAGTCGATGCGTAATAGGACAATACGAACAAAATTATGGGTTAGAATTCCTTTCGCACCCCCAAAATGATGTGTTTTTGAAGGTAAGATACACAAGGTACTTGATTAAGAAAGTGCCTCAGCTGTACAAATGCATATGCACTAAGGGCACTCGCCAAGCCTATTCTCCTCAGCTCTGTCCAGGTTAAGCCGAGTTAGAGTATGGGAGTATACGCTCACTGACAGAATGATAAAGGCAGGGAGAAGTCTTAGTTGTTCTGCCACCAGCCCCCCCTGCTACCTTCGATGACGTTTCAGCGTCTCATGAGCCTCGAGTGAGCACGTCCATTCAAAGCGGGGTGAAAAGTAGAAGCGCGTGCTGGAGGAAGCCCAGCCATTCTGTTTTTGACATCGGCTATACTACATATTTTTAGTATGACATATTTTTAAGTGAGTAAATGTATTGCAAATATGCAGTCCACCTTTGACCATAATACAGAATTTTGATAAGGATAACAACAGTCTATGCGTATTGCCATCCACCATTTTCCAAAAAAGTGCTCCTGCCTATCGGAACATCTACACTTTGGTGCGCGAGTGGTTTCAGGACTGAGAGGCTAGAAAACAAAGCGCTCGCAAGGCTTGCCTGGCCCTTTCAACCATGCGGGTACATTCGTCGCAAATCCCCGATTTCTAGCAAAATTTTTTTAGAATGAGCAAATCCTGTCCACGCCCGAGGTAGACCACTGAATCGTGATTCCCCCATATTGTGCGAATCCTCCTTTAAACTGCGGTACAACCTGCAAATGAACTCTGTTGTGCTGCGGCACGCGTCCATGCTGCCTGCTACAGAGGAAAACCACTGTTTGTGTTGAAGACGACATCCCACAACGTACAGGCTACAACGTTTAATGAACCAAGATAAAATTCATATCATTCAATAGACACAGATAAGCTCACAAAGGGACGACACCATGATTGTTGTTGTTGGTTTTACTCTTGCCTACGAACAAAAGTGACCTCCTCTTTTCTCCAATGTACAGCAAACCCCATCTCTTTGTAGCCCCTATTTCTTCTCAAATTGGTCACAGAGGACATAATAGCGGCCACTAAATTTCGCAAAATTAAAGGCCGCGAAAATTAAGGGCTCGCCAACATTAAAGGGTTTATAGTACTTTCGTGTATCACATGATGTCAACATTTCAAGGAGGCGGAAGGTATTGGTTTAAAAAAATTGGCCTATGCAAAAAAAAAACGCCCTTCTCCAGGTTAGGCACGCGAGGTTCTTTTGCACTCCCTATAAGGTGGCAGATTTGTTTCGGCAGAGCTTTTGGTAAAACGCAGTCTCAAAACTAGATATATTTGGCATCAACTATTTTGTGTTGCATTGTAAAGCTACTACAGTGCTTCAGCTCAGCACTTTTGCGAGAGCATGTGGTTTAGTGTTGCATCTCATTTGCATGGTCTAGAGAAACTAGAGCTGACAGAGTTGGGAGCATTCCGGAATAACAAAACGCCGACTATAGAAGCATTGAGAGATGCGCACATATGCGAACTGTGCATTTCTTAAAAGTGGATTCGAGCAAAAGTAAAAACAATATGTGTACTTACGGCGGCCATACTTGCCATCCTCAAGCATGATAACTTGTCCCTCGGTAGCACCATCCAGTAAGAAGCACCAGCAACACGACTCCTGGATTGAATGACGACCCGCCTCAGGTCTTGGAAGGAGATCCGAAACACTGCTTTAGGCCAGATGTTGTACCTGGTGGGGCAAGGGCTAAAAGTAGAAATTAACAAATTTATTTGAAGTGATACATTCCTATAGCATAAACTCTAGGATAGCAGGATTTTTTTAAGTCAGTGATGTGTTTTAATGAAACACAGAAATGATTGGTTTATATGATGAACCCGCAGCCCCCGTTTTGCATAAGTGTAACGCAGTGTCTAACGTTACGTCCGACGGAACCCGAAATAAAAATTAAAGTTACCGTATTTATTTGAATATAAGTAGACCTTTTTCTTTTTTTTCGGAAATCGTGACCAAAGAATTTCAACCTACCTGCAAATTGTCGCCGCAAAGCGGCGTAAGCGCAGCGCGGCCGGCTTAACGCGCGCTCCGTTATTCACTAAAACATCGATTCGCTCAAATGTCGCTGTTCGCTAAAACGGCATTCACTCATGTGATATGGACCTGTCATAGGGGTAGGCAGAGCTCTGAATCAACAATCGCGACGCGAGAGCCGAGTGCGCTGTGATTTGGCCGCCCCCGCTCGCTCCGTTGGCTCGCACTGTAGCGTATGCTTTCGAGTGCCGATTATTTGACCAAGATACAGCACGCCGCTTTGTCGCCGCGAATCATTTGTCCGAATGCCTGCGAAACCGTAACACCGTTTGGCACATCCAACGCTGCGGCGCCTGGCAACTGCACGCAGCGGCGCGCAGTTGTCAGCACTTGAAAAAGGTTGTTTAATATCAACAACCGCTCAGCAGATAGATTAAGAAGGCATACCATAAGCGCATACAAGCCGCTACGTTGGGCCACCGGTGCTTGCGAAGGGCTCGCGCCGCAGCGCGCAGCTGTCAGGCGCCGCAGCGTTGAATATGCCTCAGCTTCGCAAACATTCGGACAAATGGTTCGCGGCGACAAAGCGGTGTGCTGTATGTTGGTCAAGTAAGCGGCACTCGAAGGCATACGTTACAGTGCGAGTCAACGGAGCGAGCGCGGGCGGTCAATTCGCAGCGCACTCGGCTCTGGCGTCGCGATTCCTATGACATGTGCGCGGGCGTTCATAAACGGCTCCTCTCGACTGCACGCGGGTCAAATTGAACCAAAGTGAACAGCTAACAGCGCGATAGGAATCGGTAGCAACGATAGTACTCACAGGTAGGTCGGCACTCCCGTCGAAAAAGGCAAAATAAAGACACAAATACTATATATATATATACAAGAAATATCGCGCGCATAAGAGAAAAGAAGCACTTAGAAGCAATAAAAAATAAACTTGAACCCATAAAAATAGGTCATGGAATCGAAAAACAGAGGATTAAGAGGAGGCAAGCGACAAGGCAATGCGATCTCAAGGCAGGGCGGCCAGGCGAGGGACAGTCTCTCCGACAATTCCTCGCGCGTGGGCCGGGGCGCTTGGGAAAAAAGCAAATCGTCTATTACTCTAGCTCAAAATTGTCACGAACACTTGGCACACATGTTTACACTGAAGCGCGCCAAACATAATTTAAAAGTAGAACGAAAACGGGCCGAGATTCACTTACCGCTTCACGGAAAGACCGACACCTTCGGATCCTAAGCCTAACGGGCGAACTACGAAGTCTCCGGCGATCGGACGAGGCAAACCAGACGCGTTGCACTGACCCAGGCTGACCACGCCTGGTTGAACTATGAGAGGCGCCGTCGAGTTGAGAACCAGAGTCGCGCCAGAAAAGGACCGCAAAACATCTGTCTTGCGAAACGTAAAGCGAGCCGACGACCCTCCCGCCGCTGCACCTTCACCTTCTCCGCGACGATGGGAAGCGGGCAAGCCGAAGCCGGGAAACTAGGCGAGCCGGGGAGCCGCGGCAGCCACTGGGCGGAAGCTTTACATTTCGGTTTCGCTTTTCGCCGACGCCGCATATCAGTTCCGGGGTGGTGGGTTTGCGGATGCTTGCGGCGGTTGCGACGACGGAGCCACGAAAAGACGACGAGTTGGCCGAGTACGAGTGATGGTCCATGGGTACGAACAACGGGCAGTTTGCCGCTGTCGATCGGTGATGCGCTCGGCTTGGTGTCACGATCTGTCTGTTGCCGTGCACGGACTTTGCTATGCGGTACGGTTGGTGCGGCTGTCGAATACTCGTGGAGCACATTATTCGAGACAGTCGCCCCAAGACGTCGCCGTGAAGGGTTGACCGAGGAATTTGTGTGAGCTCATGCGTCGGTCTATGTTCCGTTTCGACATGTAGGGTATATGTAACGATACCGGTGGTAAATGTTGGACGTTTTTGTGGAAGATGGCGGTCGCCTTTCTGCATGTATGATTTTGTGATACCGGTGGTCTTGTGGTATAAGCGTTTGTTGGAAAGATATCGGTCGCCTACGTCATCGGACGCAAAATCATACCAGCTTCACCGAATCATATCGGCAAGAAACTGGCTGCCAGTATAGAACGAGGCGGAGCCATACCGGCGCCGGTATCTTCAGTTATGCAAAACGCCAAACCAAACTAGCTGCATCCACAATAACAAGGAATTATGTGGCGTCATACCAGAACCGTACAAGCCGCAGGTATGTTTCTTGTACGTTTTTCCAATAGGGTATTCCACCCTGGAAGACACTGCCGGTTGTTTGTGACTCGTCGCTCACAAAATTTAACAAACATGGCATTTCCCATGCTGTAATACTGCAAGAGGGTTGTGAAGTTCAAATCAGGTATGATGGTTATCTTTACGTTTACACAGATGGCGCCAAGACTTCATCTTTTGTTGGCTGCGCTGTGTATTCAGAACACTTCTCTAAAGTTAAGCGACTTAATTCGTTTGCCAGCATTTTTACTGCAGAACTCTATGCAGTATTAATGGCAATAGACTACATTCTACATAAGAAAATCACTAGGGCTGTTCTGTTTGTGTATTCTCAGAGTGTGATTGTTGCAGTTTGCTCTGTTAAAGACACTAAAACATGCTTGTACAGCAAATTCAGAGTAAACTCAACACTGCTCAGCATGACGGTCAAAGCATAATATTTTGTTGGGTACCTAGTCACGTTGGCATAGAGGGCAACGAGAGGGCCGACAGGCTTGCAGGGTCTGTGGGAAACCTTGTCCAATCGTCTTCCTGTTTACCGAATCAGGATATAAAGCCTTTAGTAAAGTCATCACTTTTTCGTTGCAGGCAGTTGGAATGGGGCGGGGAGTGTGAAAACAAGCTCCACGTTACAAAGCCTGTTCTTGGAGCCTGGGAAAGCTCTTCATGCAAGAGTCGTCGTTATGAAACCTTGCTGTGCCGTCTGAGAATTGGCCATTCCTTCATCACTCATAAGTACCTGCTTTGGGGAGAAGATCCACCTATCTGTGATCAATGTGGTGATACTCTTACAATCTTACATATCTTGTGGTCCTGTCCCGCTCTGGAGCCCAAGCATCGTGTTTATTTTCCTGAGTTGTTTCGACAACAGATCCCGTTTCATCCGGCCCTCCTGCTGGGGGAGAATCCCATAGTCCCTTTTAGCAGAGTAATAGACTTTCTTACTAGTATTGGCATTTTATACCAAATATAGCTTTACCAAGTCCTAGGTTGCACTTTGGTAAAACCCTCACCAAAGTATGCTGATTCTTACTATCGTTTGGCGCAGATGGCCTCGTAGCTCTTGCGCCATTAAACCCCAAAATCAATCAATCGCACCCAGTACTAGGCGATGGCTCAAATTCTATTATGTCATCACTGTCTAGAGACTCTTGCATTTATTTAATTGCTGCAGAAAATAAATCTACCAGGTAGGTGCTGTGGTCAATGTCGTATCCTGAATGTTTCGAGAGTTTGGTGAACTGGCTATTTTGAATTCATTATTCAAGTCTTATGCCCTTGGCACTGATGAAATCATTCTGACAAGCGAGAACAGGTTCTCAAGACAATCTTGAGCTAACCGTCTCGTCAGCACAAAATTGTAGCCATACTCCTTTAGAAGAAAAGTGTGCAATTGCAACACTACATCTGTCGACAGTGCGTTGTAGTCGGCCCTTGCAGGTATGAGATTGGGTTCAAGCTTCGCTGGGTGTTTTTTGGCGGCGTCACGAACTAAATCATCCAGCGAACCTTCTTCGACTATGGCGAGGTGAAGTAATTAGCGCATGAAATGTAAAACGTGCCTGGCTTCGACGGAGTGGAGTCGACCTCCCGTATCATAAGCTTCATCCTGCAGGAGGGCGTCAACCTTGACCGCCTGCCACACCAATTTTGGTTTCGCGGTGTTATGGCGCTCGTGGTTGTGCCTGAGCGGGCCCCTATCTGCCCCTGGTGCCATATCAAGGACCACATCCGTCGGAACAGCCGGGTCCCCAGGTGCTCCTTCGACAGGGAGCGGGCTGACTGCGTCCATTGGTACACTCGAGCAGCGGAACAAGGTGCGGATGACGACAACACTGACCGCTTTATGAATGAAGAGGAGGCAGAGTAAGCTGCAATACTCGCGGGATCCGCGACCGAGCAAGCGAATAAGGACGTCGTGCCCGGCACCGTCCGTGCTTTGGTGAGCGCCCCGCATCCAGCAAGGACGACCATGGATCTCCTGTTCTTCCACCGGCGGCTGAGCGTTAGGCGGCGACGCCTCCATGAAACGACGAAGCAGGCAAGGCTCCGGTGCCCGAAGGGTGCGCACCGGACCAGAGATGTAGCAGTAGTATTGGTGGTTTACTGGCGCAAAAGCGACGAAGGCCATACTGCGCCAAACACATGTAATAATGCTGCTCAGAGTAATAGTCTTGGAAGGCTCACTGTGAAATCAGATCTGGGACAAAGGGTTTGGTACTAGCAGAAGATGAAAGAGAGATACGGAAGTTAAAATCGACGTAAAAAACCCCTTTTTTCTAAGTGTGTGATGACACGATTGAAGGGAATGATGGGATGCTCACCCATTAAGAGTGCAGGATGGAAAGGAATATTGTATGTGAAAAATTCCGGGAAGCAAGCACGTCGGTTCTGCTCCAGACCTGAACAGAGCCAGAGACAATGAAGGACCGTTAGCGATTCGCCGCAGTGCTCACAGACTGGAGCGTCTCCTTCACAAAGGAGATGGCCATGTGTCACGAAACTGTGTCCAAGTCGAAGGCGGCAGTGGAGAACTACGATGAAGCGATTCTCATGAGATGCACTCTCCCACAATCCTAAACCTGGTTTTACCATATGGAGCTTATTTTCACTTTCCTGGTCCCATTCAGATTACCACATTCGGAGGAGTGCCTTTTTAATGAGGGGTGTTGAAAATAGATTAAACTGGTCGAGTACCAGCGAAGAAGAGTTTATTAGCAGAATGGCCAGCCTGCACACGAGATCGGGGCCGGCGCTCGTGGACGGCGAGCGTGGAGCTCGTTCTCTATTTTTTTTCTACCATTTTGTTTTATCGCATCGAACGCACGTCGGAATTAAAGCTCTTCAGTTCTGTGAAGCTGCCGCTGTTCCTGGGTCTTCATATCAACAATTTGGTGCCGAAACCCGGGAGTCAAGGTCCGGGACTACAGACGAGAAGACTCGGCAGCGCAGTGGATCCCCATGGAAAGGCTGAAGACTAAAAGAACGACCCGACGGGCGCAAAACACAAGACTCATCAACGAGGCAAGTGCTCTCTTACAAAGTCAAGATTCAACGATTAGCCAGATTACCACCGTAGCCGAAAGATTGCGCGCCAATAATGATGAGCTCAGGAGGTTGAACGAAGAGTTTGAGGGACACATACCGGATGGTTCGTTCGAAACCGAATTTCAGGCAGTCGTCCAATACGAAGATGAAGCGACTGCCACCATCAGTGCCCTCCAATGCAGAAAAGATCTCCTAGACCAGATATCGTCTCGAGGGGCCCCTAGGGAACCTAGTCGTCACCCAAAGGACACCCAAGGCAGCAGACAAGCTGGAACTAGGTTACCGAAGCTCACCATTACGCCATTCAAGGGTGAAATATCAAAGTGGTCAGCGTTCTGGGAACAGTTCGATGAAACGATTCACAAGAACCCCACACTGTCCACCAGCAAAAAGTTCGGCTACCTTCGAATGTACTTGGGCGGAGAAGCGGAAGCAGCTGTGGCTGGACTACCAAGGACAGACACTTGCTACGCGGATGCAATTAAGATCCTCAATCGCCGTTTTGGAGACAAGAAACGGTTGGAGCAGGAATATTTCTCCAGTCTGAGGTTGATTTCACCAGTCAAGTCAGCAAACGATACCTCAGGTCTACGAACGATGTTCGACCAGGTGCAAATAAATATACGAGGCCTCCAGACATTGGGTGTAAATAAGTCAAGTTTTTCGTCGATGCTCTGCGATATTTTGATGCGAGCTCTTCCACGTGACATCGTCGTGAACTACCACAGAACCGCTCATTTGTCTGCGGCAACTGCCATGCCTGGCCCAAGCGGCCAGCCTGACCACTCAGAACTGGATAGACTACTTGATTTTCTATCTATCGAGGTCGAAAGTCGGGAGAAGAGCGTGTTTAAGATCACAGAAACGAAGAACACAAAGACCACGAGATATGAGGACAACATAGCTCGACGTGAATCGTCTAGACCGACCTCATCGGTGCTCTACGACAGACCCTCACCACATAAAACGAGATGATGTTTCTGCAACGGAACAAGCCATAGTACTGCAGACTGTTCTTCCTCTCTTCCCCTGGACCAGAAAAAACAGCGTTTGACAAAAGAGATGAGATGCTTCAGATGCACTCTCAGTGGCCATCGAGCAAGAGACTGCAGACGAAAGATCAGCTGTGCCACATGTGGTGGAAGACACGCTAAGTCGATGTGTGACCCGACACGAATCAAAGCTAAAGAAGATAAATCGGACCCACAAAACAGCATGACGGTTTGTACTACATCAGTCCACCGGGAAATCAGAGAGTTCGGAGTGGTACTTCTGCAAACCTTCCGGGCTTGGGCTGTCAGCGGTACCTCATGTAGGTATGTTAGAGGTGTTATCGACGGAGGCAGCCAACAGACGCTTGTCACTGAGGATCTGTCAAGACACCTTCAGCTTAAGTGCGTTGGCTACACCAAGATGGCGCTCAACACGTTTGCTTGTGCTTCAACTCAACAGTGCAAGAAGCGTCGTGTAGTGGAGCTTGAACTTAGAAGCCAATTCAACATGGACGGATGCAAGATCGAAGCGATCCAGATCCCAGTGATATGTCAAGACATATCTACCTTAACGACGGATTCAGTCTTCGTGGCTGACATGGAGATAAATGGAGAGTTGATTGCCGATCGCCTTATGTTTCCAGCGGTTAACGCACAACCAGGCATCAGTATTTTGATTGGCTCTGACCAAATGTGGGGCTTTATGACTGGTGAAGTCACTCGGAGTAAGACCTGCCGCAACCTTGTTGCATTAAACACCAAGCTTGGTTGGACCTTCCAAGGACGGACATCCATCATGAAGTCGCAAAAAACCCACTCAAGCTTGGTCGTGTGTGTCCAGCAGATCACCGGTACAGAACAAGTTGAAGGCGCTCTCCAATCATTCTGGGAGTTAGAAAGCCTGGGAATCACAGATTCAGAAGACCAGAAGTCCGAAACAAGCCAAGTGATGCGCCAATTTGAGCAGAACATTCGCCGGTCTGGCACACAGTACGTAGTGGCATTACCGTGGAAGGACAATATAGGTGTCCTTAAGGACAACAAGCAAGTAGCGATGACAAGGCTTCGGAAATTAGTAGGTCGACTCTACCGAACTGACTCTCTAATCCTTCATTATGACGAAGCTATCAGAGAGTATCTGAGAGCGGGTCACGCTGAAGTGGTACCGAACGAGACAACTGGTGAAGAAGGCAGACTGTTTTACATGCCACATCGCGAAGTCATCAGAGAAAATGCACTGACGACACGACTTCGAGTTGTTTTCGATGCATCCTCGATCGCAGCTGGGTGCAAGTCTTTGAACGAATGTTTAGAGAAAGGAGACAACCTCTATCAAGACCTTCTTGGAATTTTGCTGCGATTTCGGGTGAGCCGCTTTGCCATAACCTCAGACATTCAGAAGGCATTTCTTCAAATATCTGTCACAGAAAGGGACAGAGATGCATTTCGTTTTCTCTGGTTTCAAGATCTACCGTCTTTGACCTTTAAAGATGAAGAGGTACAGACGTGGAGGATGACGAGGGTTCCTTTTGGTGCAACCTGTAGTCCATTTCTTCTGACGGCTACGATCCTCCAACACCTGAAAACTCTGCCGACTGAAAAGGAGGAAGTGGCTGACGTTCTTCGTAACTCCTTCTACGTGGACGACTTGGTTACTGGCACAGCTACCGAGGAGGAAGCCATCAAGTTGTACCATGACGCCAAATCTATTATCCAGAACGCAGGAATGACTCTCCGAAAGTGCACGACGAATTCACAAGCGCTGAGAGATGTGGTACTTCGAGAAGAGGCAAATCCAGAAAACACTACGCCTATCCTTGAACAAAGAACAATGAAGGTTCTGGGAATTGTCTGGGATCCAGAGAAGGATGTCTTGAAGTTTGCGTTGCCAATTTTACAAAAATTCCTAGAGTTGAATAATGGCACTAAACGATTTGTTCTACAAGCAGCATCTAGGATTTTTGATCCCCTGGGAGTCTTGTCGCCCTTCACAATCCGAGTGAAGACACTGTTTCAGAAGCTATGGGCGAGAGGAGTCACTTGGGACAGTGCTCTACCCGAGGATCTGAATAACGAATGGCAAGAATGGTGTCGTGACCTTCCAAAGATGGATGCACTTGTCATCCCCAGATTCGTATTCCAAGCAGGACAGGGCAAGGGCACCCGGATTCATATTTTCTGCGACGCAAGCCCAACTGCCTATGGAGCTACAGCGTACATTACAACGAAGTCATCGCCACCTGAACGACCTACACTTTTAGTGGCAAAAGCTCGAGTTGCTCCAATCAAGAAGCAGACTCTTCCTCGCCTGGAACTTATGGGAGCCGTCATCGCTTCGAGACTGCACAAATATCTTGAGAAGACCATCCCATGCATTCCGTATGACTATACGTTGTGGACGGATTCTCTCATCACACTGGCATGGATCAAGAGCGACCCCAGCAAATGAAAGACTTTCGTGTCCAACCGAGTTGCAGAGATACAGAGGGACACCGATCCTTCTCATTGGAGGTACTGTCCGGGAAGTGACAATCCAGCGGATTTGCTTATCCGTGGCATCGCAGGTTCTCGACTGGTGTCGAGTGATTTATGGTGGTCAGGACCAAAGTGGTTGACTGAACACGAAAATGAATGGCCTGATCTGAGCTCGAGTCACGAAGCGGAGACTGACTTGTTGAAAGAAGAGAGAAAAGCAGTCCATGTGATATTGCAAACAACACCACCTGAACCGCTGTTGGATCTGACGAGGTACAGCGAACTTCATCGGGCTTTAAGAGTGACGGCGCGGTGCCTTCGATTTCTGAAGAACTGTCGAAATGGCAAACCGTCAAGTGGACCACTGAGTGCCGAGGAAACCACTGAGGCCGAACTATACTGGATCAACAACGTTCAGAGCAGTACTTACTCAAACGAGATAAAATGTCTCTTGAAGAAAGAAAATGTTCACAAACAATCGTCTTTAACAGAGATGAGTCCCTTTTTGGATACAGATAATATCTTCCGGGTTGGAGGCCGGCTTCAGATGCTGCCAGCATCGGACAATGTGAAACACCCAATCATATTGCCAAGTGAGCACTACTTCACAACCCTGGTGGTACAGAACGCCCACTGCAAAGGTCTTCACAGAGGAGCACGAGACACGTTGGCGCAACTCCGAGAACGATTTTGGATTATAGGAGGAAGAAGATTGGTGAAGAAAGTGATCTTCAGCTGCGGTTTATGCAAGAGGTTCCGCCTCACTGCTGACACAGCCCCAACGGCTCCCCTTCCCCTTGACCGACTGAAGCAAGGCGCGCCCTTTGAGGTTGTAGGCGTAGATTTTGCAGGTCTTTTGTATGTCAAAGCAGCAAGCTGCAGCATGAAGTCCTACGTTGCACTTTTCACTTGTGCAGTGTCTCGTGCCGTTCATCTTGAACTTGTTTCTGCGATGTCTACAGAAGCTTTTCTAATGGCTTTTCGACGTTTCACGGCACGGAGAGGATTGCCAACAACGATCTATTCTGACAACGCACCAACATTCAAGAAGGCATCAAAGGACCTATATGCGTTGTTTAGGGCGATGCAAGAAGAAGATTTTACATCTCATCTTGCCAACAACCGAGTAACATGGAAGTTCATTGTTCCCAGTGCCTCATGGTGGAGAGGCTGGTGGGAAAGGCTCGTGCGAACGGTAAAGACCACCCTACGGAAAGTGCTAGGGAGGGCATGTCTAACCTCCGAAGAATTATCTACTGTTTTGACCGAAGATGAAGGAAAAGTCAACTCCCGGCCTCTAACATTGGACAGCACAGACGCCACGGAGCCCAAGCCGATAACCCCAGGAGATATCTTGCTTGGAAAAAGATTGACGTGCTTGCCCGACCCAACAATGAAGATGGAGCACCAATCCAAAAGAACAGACCTACTCAAGAGGATCAAGTACCGACAATGCTTAACGGACAACTTTTGGAAACGCTGGCAGCACGAATACTTGTTGCAGCTTCGATCGGCGCATCATGTGCAACAAACTTCTGCGTCAACCCTAAGTGTAGACGACGTTGTTCTTGTGCATAATAGTAATGCACCGAGGCAATTGTGGCAAATGGGAAGAGTGCTGAAGACCCACAGAGGAACAGACGGTAACATACGGTCCTGCCAGGTAAAACTGCAAAATGGATTGATTACCGACCGACCAGTTCAACGCCTTTATCCCCTGGAAGTCAGCACGTGACTCATTTCGCGGTCGGGATAGTGTTGAAAATAGATTAAACTGGTCGAGTACCAGCGAAGAAGAGTTTATTAGCAGAATGGCCAGCCTGCACACGAGATCGGGGCCGGCGCTCGTGGACGGCGAGCGTGGAGCTCGTTCTCTATTTTTTTCTACCATTTTTTTTATCGCATCGAACGCACGTCGGAATTAAAGCTCTTCAGTTTTGTGAAGCTGCCGCTGTTCCTGGGTCCTCATATCAACAGGGGCTTCACATCTTGGTAGCGTAACCCAGTAGAGGTCACAGTAAGATTTCTTGTGGAGGTAGCCAACTGGTCTGCTTTTTCATTGCCCAAAATTTAAATATAACTGGGGATCCAGCAAAACTTTATATCATGGCCACGAACTAAGGCACTATTGATTTTAAATCGCACTAATTGAGCTAACTCGTTTTTGGCATCTTTTACTGAGCCGAGAGCTGAAACAACACTCTGCGAATCCACAAAGAGAACAGCTTTCATAGTTTTGCTTGCCATGATGTATTTAATAGCCATCAATACGCCATAGAGCTCTGCGGTGAAAATACTAGCCATGCTTTCAAGTCGTTGGGCCTTTGTAAATTCTTCAGAATAAACGGCAGTTCCTACGGAGGAGGAGTTCTTGGATCCATCAGTATAAAAGTGAACATGGTTGCTGTATTTCTTTTGTAGCTCGACAAATTCTTGTTGAATAATAAGTGGAGAAACGCTTTGTTTGCTGAACCGTGTAAACGTCCAGTCACAAAAAACTGGAAGCAGCTCCCAAGGTGCAATACGTAGAGGATTTTTAAGGAATTCTATCTTATGAAGGTCGAGTTCAAGAGATTCCTGATCACTTCCCACGCGAAAACCTAAAGGTCTAATCGTCCTCGGCTTGTTCTCGAAAAGACAGGCGTACCGAGATTGCTGCAAAGTAGTAAAGGTTGGATGGTCGGGGTCAGACATAATCCGGGAAGCATAACTAAGGCCTAAATACTGCCGTCGCTCGGCAAGGGACATTTGGTGAGATTCCACATACAAGGTAAGCACAGGAGACGTACGGAAGGCGCCCGTGGCGAGCCGCAGGCCAAGGTGGTGCACGGGGTCCAGCATTTTCAGCAAGGATGGTCGCGCTGAGTTATAGACTATAGCACCGTATTCAAGACGGGATCGCACCAGAGAGTTATACAAGTGTAACAAAACCTTTCTGTCTGAACCCCATGTTTTGTGGGACAAAACTTTGAGAATGTTAAGAGATTTTAAGCACTTGTGTTTTAGTTGCTGTAAATGGGAGTTAAAATTTAACTTTTTGTCAAAAATAATGCCCAAGAACTTATGTTTTGCTTTAGCGGCTATAGGAATTCGGTTTATTTCTAAGGCGGGATCTAGCGATATCCCACGCCGGAGAGAGAAGGGTACGCACACTGTTTTCTCAGCTGAAAACCGGAATCTATTTTCATCTGCCCATTTGCTGATTTTATTTATTGCTAGCTGCAGCTGGCGCTCACAACTAGAAGGATTGCAGGAGGAAGAAGAGATCTGCAGGTCGTCGACATAGAGCGAATATGCAATGGAACGTGGTATCACTTTAGCAATCGTATTGATCTTGATGGCAAACAGGGTGACACTAAGGACGCCTCCCTGTGGGACCCCATTTTCTTGTACAAAGATATCGGACAGAGTGGTGCCTAAACGAACCTGAAAGGGTCGTCACGTCAAGTAAGCTTTAATGCAACGGAGCATGCGACCTTGTACTCCATAGGCAAGAAGATCCTGAAGAATGCCATGCCTCCAAGTAGTGTCGTACGCTTTCTCTAAATCAAAAAATACAGAAACGCAGTGCTGCCTGTTTACAACTGCTTCCCTAATTAAGGTTTCAAGGCGTACCAGGTGATCCAAGGTGGACCGACCCTGTCGGAAACCACACTGATTCCTATCCAAAATATTGTTAGTTTCAAGAAAATATACAAGTCGCCTGTTAATGAGTCTCTCATATGTCTTACCCAGGCAGCTGGTGAGTGCGATTGGGCGGTAACTTGATGGATTTGAGGGGTCCTTTCCCGGCTTCAGGAAGGGTATGACATGTGAACATTTCCATGCGTCAGGAAAGTAGGAATCTTCCCAGAGGCGGTTAAAGAATTTAAGCAGCTGTCCAAACGATTCCAAGGAGAGCCGACGAAGCATTTCATAGTGGATAGAATCGGGACCTGGTGAGGATTGTTTCTTGGTGTCAAGAGGCAGTTTTAGCTCACAAACCCTAAAAGGTTTGTTGTAAGGTTCAGAATTCGCACCTGATAACTTCAATCGCTGACATTCTGCATTCCTCTTGAACCGCTTAAAAGCAGCATTGTAGTTATTAGAGGAAGACACACCCTGAAAGTGCATGCCGAGGGCATTTCCTATGTCCTTTAACGATGCAGGAGACGGGGCGAAGAGAGGAGGAACAATGAAACCACGGTAGTCGCCCCTAATTTTACGGCAGCGGTCCCACACCTCTTTCGCGGAGGCAGCGCTGCTCAGGGAAGAGACATACTTCTTCCAGGATGTCCGTTTTGCCTGCTTTCGTGTCCACCGAGCCTTCGCCTTTCTTTTTCTATACTCCATCAAGTTTTTTGAAATTGGATACCTTCGAAAGGTGTCCCATGCTTTTTTCTGGTTTCGCCTAGTTGTGCTGCACTCCTGGGTCCACCACGGCTTGCACCGTTTTGGGAGGTTCGCGGATGTCTTGGGGATAGAGTGATGTGCCGCATTTATGATTTGCTCGGTAACATATAAAGTAGCCTCTTCTGGTGTCATACTCTCAAGCATTAACGGGTCAAGTGTGGCCTCCAGTTGAAACAGTCCCCAATCAGCCTTATCAAGTTTCCATCGGGGAATTCGTTTTAAAATAGTGGGCAATGAAATATGACTTTCTAAAACGATGGGAAAGTGGTCCCTACCAAGAGGATAATCTAAAACCTTCCATGAAAAGCAAGGGAATAATGTAGCTGATGATATAGACAAGTCTATACATGTGAAAGTGTTATGGCTTGCACTATAAAATGTTGGTTGTTTACTGTTTACAAGGCATAGTGAAGATGAAAGTAAAAAACGTTCAACGACTTTTCCACGATTGTCCAACCGAGCACTGCCCCATAAGGGGTTGTGTGCATTAAAATCCCCTAAAATTAAAAAAGGCTTCGGCAGCTGGTTCAGCAGGTCCTGCAAATCGTAAAAGTCAATCTGAACATCTGGTGGAAGATAAAGGGAGCCAAGAGTAATGAGACGGTCCGCAAGAATGCGCACTGCAACAGCCTCCAAGGGTGAGCGAAGAGGAACTGCCGTGCATGCAATATCGCCTCGTACCACCCCAGCAACTCCACCCGAAGAATGAGATGATGTACGGTCCTTTCGAAAAATATGGTGACGACGAAACATGTTGATATTAGTGCTATTGAGATGAGTCTCTTGCAGAGCAACTGCCAGAGCTCGCAGCTCATCAAGAAAAAAGTTCACATCGTCAATGTTGTGAAGCAGTCCTCGGCAGTTCCATTGCATGAAACTGTAACTATTTATGGTGGAAATGTTAAAAGGGGTTCCTGCCTAGACGCCCTCAGGCGGCTTGGGCGGGGTTACCCGTGGTATCGGTTTCTTCTGGGATGACTTCTTTAGTTTGGAGTCATCAGGAGGAGCCGAACGGATGGGAGGAGACTTACTCACATCCATCCGCTCCTCTTCAGGTGAGACGGCGGAGGCAGCAGGGGGGGCCTGCTGCTCCTTAGATGTGGACGGCTCCTCGAGAGGCTTTGGGCGAGGGGCTCGCTCCTTCCTCCTAGGAGGAGACCGAGTAATCAGGGCAGGCATGTCGTTTGACAGCCTGTCCCTCTGGGTGGCAGGGGCACCAGTGCCACCTCTCCGAGGTGGAGGGCACGCCGCCACCTCTGGTTTCTTGGTAGGTGGGGGCTGAGCGACGGCCTCCCGGTTCCCAGACGGAACCTGGAAGGATCGAGGCTCGGAAGGTGGTGCAAGTCCTCTACGCACCACCTCGAGGAAGCCCCCATTTGCCAAGAAGGCATAGCGCTTCTTGGCCTCGGGGTAAGACAGGTTGTCCTTGGCTCTTAAAGAAAGGATCTCTTTCTCCTGTTTCCATATGGGGCATGCGCGCGAGTAGGCGGGATGTACACCATCGCAGTTAGCACACTTCACTTCACTCTCGCAGATGTCAGCAACGTGATCAGTGCTTCCAAACTTTGCGCAGATGTTCTTGCGTCGACAGCTCCGAGCGCCATGACCGAACCGCTGACACCGAAAACACCGCAGTGGATTCGGTACGTACGGTCGGACACGGCAGTGGAGGTATCCCGCCTTCACGAATGCTGGGAGAGTGTGTCTTTCGAACGTGAGAATAACATGCTTGCTTGGAGTTTCCACACCATCTCTTTTGAAAATGATCCGCTTTACAGCAACGACACCCGATGGTCGGAGGCTTTCGAGAATTTCCTCTTCACTAGAGTGTAGGAGGTCGTCCTCGGAGAGAACCCCTCTAATGGTATTCAGTGTGTGGTGTGGGGCAGCTGTTTCTTGGACATCTACGATGCGGGACAGTTTCTGGAGTGCCATGCTTTGATCCTTAGTGTTCACTTCGACGAGAAGATCACTGGAGTGCATCTTCTTTGCTTTGTAATTATAACCAATCAAGTTCTCAAGAACTTTTGCCACAACGAAAGGAGACATTTTTCCCACGGGGCGCTGTTCATCTTCAGAATGAATAACAAAAAATCTTGTGAAGGTTGCAGGTTCAACATCTTTTACTTTGGTTAGTTCAGGATAATGCCGCTTGGGCGCTTGTCCTGAAGAGGTTTTTGTAGAGGACGCCATAGAAGGCAGAGAAAATTCAGCATCTGTGGCGTACCGCCCACCACGGAGCCCAACAAGGGGACAGGCAACACCTCATAACAGTCAGGGCTTGTCTGAGTATGCTGCTCTGCCAGTACTACCAAGACGCTATAACCAAGTGTGGTTCAAGACAAGAGCATCTATTGCCACCCAAGGTTAGCCCTTGCCTTTAAAAGAGGTGAAAAAGAAGGAAGAGAAATGAGAAGAGTAAAAAGAAAGAGAAGACAAGGCTGAAAGAAAGGAGGGGATAGTAGAAGAAGTGGCGACTGACTGAATCATCCTGGTCGGGCCAAGCCAGGACACCCGTCTACGGGAAGCGGGGGCCGAAGTGGTGTATTGCCTCACCCGGGGGGCCCCGAAGGGTCCAAACCTACCCCGGGCTCGGCTCAACCACCAGGATGCCCTTTTCCCCGGACACGGGAAAGCCACGCACAGCCAGACGTGGGCGGGCGAACCCGCATGGCTCGAGGTCCGCGGAGACGCCACTCTCCAAACACCTGCTTTCACAGGTGCCCCCTGCGGCGCCGGACCAGAGATGGACGTCGAGGCGGGCTCTGTAAATAACCCGTTCGACGAAGACATCGAGTCCTCTTACGGCCGACGGCTGCGTCAGGGGGACCGCAAGTGGAAGATGGAGGATGGCTGGAAAGGCGTGGCCGGTGGGTGGCGGACTTCCCTAACTAAGTCCCTGAATAAACTGTCTCAGTGAACTTCTGCGTGAGCGGACTACCCTGTTCGACGACGGAGGCAAGCCCCGTACGCTTGGTCTGGTCCCGCTAGCGAATTGCCTCTATTGAGCGGCCTGTACGCTTGGCGACCCTCAACGTGGGAGTGCTTGCGGACCGCCGAAGGCAAACGCAACTATACCGCCTCATAGAAGAGCACAATCTCGACGATGTAGTGTTGCAGGAAACCCCAAGTTTGAGGGGGCGGATCAGACAGAGTGCATGGCGCGGCCTTTCATGGCACGCTACGACGCTCGCGTTGACCACGCTGTAGGAACGTCGGCAGGGTGGGTTTTGGTTAAGTTGCAGTGATGCATGCAGTTACGACCTGAAATACCGAGAGGTGTATTGTCTGGGATCTTTCCTTTTTACGCCTAGAGTGGCGTATCATCAGTGTCAAGGCACGTAACAATGCTAAAAGGCGGAAATTTTTTTCCAATTATATTCGGTCTTACTTCGACAGCGATCGTACGATTATTTGCCTTTGAGATTTCAACTGTCTGTGTTCCGTGCGGGATAAAACCAGTGTACCGCAATTGAGAGACGCGGGTACAAGCATCTTAAATAAATTGCTAATGAGTATGGGCCGGAAGACGCCGTGAAAGTTTGGGAGACGCCTTGAACGTTCGTATCACTTATTTTCTTAGTCACGCGCATTTGGATAGGTATGTTTTTTTTTAGAGGGATTCCTCTATGCTCTAGCTGCTGTGTCACGGCCGTTTTAGAGCGAAGCTCTTAGGCGCCCGTTTCCTCGCCTCCCATTTAGCGGGAAATTTAGCAAAAAAAAAAACCCCTCGCTAGGTTAAGTGAGTTAAGTTTTCACTTAATTTAGTGGTGAAATTGACGTCACGTGATCTCAACACCAATTCACTTTCCCCTTTAAATTTAGAGGGGAAATTGAATTGGTGTTGAGGTCAAGTGACGTCCATTTCCCCGCCAAATTAAGTGAAAACTTAACCCACTTAACCTAGCGCGGAAATTTGTGCTAAATTTCCCGCTAAATGGGAGGCGAGGAATAGAGAAAGGTGCCAAGGGGGAGGAGGAGAATACCTTCCTTCCCCCCCCCCCCTTCTTTCTCCTCCTTAAGAGCTGGGCTGTAATTTCGCATAACAAAGAATTGTAAACGTCTTTCATTTTTTTGTGATCGTTATATGGTGTCATTCACCCTTGGTAGAGACATAAAAAAAAAGAAATACTTTGTTGGGAGCTTTTGAAGCTCAATAGTAACGTTTTCAACGATGAAATGCTCGTAGATAAGCGAGTGGCCCGGAACAATGGGTGGACGCCTGAAAAAAGCCTTCAGAACGCCTACTATGCCCTCGAGGGCACGGCATGACACTGGTTCGAGAATTAGGAAACCTCGATTATCTCATGAGACCAGCTGAAAAAAAAAAAAAGAACGTGAACGCATGTTCAATAGTCAGCAGCGGCGGGAGAGAGCCAAGGGCCTCCCTCGAGCGAGGACGCAAGGCCCCAACGAGAGCATCACCAGCTACGCCGAAGACGTCAAACGCCCGAGTGCACGGGCCGACCCTTAGGCGACTGAAAAAAAGAAGCTGAAGGTTCTCATGCGCGGTGTAAAATATAACATCTTTGTTCTCCTCAAATCAAGATCGGCGTGTAGCGAACAGCCGGCCGGCAGCCTTAGTGCTACCACTGCGTGGAAGCCGACCACACCTACCGCCGTTGCCCCTACCGGAAAATAGGGCTGCGCTGCTTACACCCGGACTACCTAAGCCGACGGTACGGCGAGCGATCGCGGGAGATCAAAGAGTACATTTCGACAACCTCAGTCTCTCTCGCCTGCACCTCGCCGCCGGGTCGCCGTCACCATGATGCTACCTGCGGCAAAGTTCTGCTCGAAAGAAGAGTCCAGTTGCTTCTAAAAGTGAAATCAGTGTCGTAAGAGGAGTAACAGAACTTCGAGACGGGCGTGCCACGGCCCAGGTTACAAATTTCCAACAACAGCCGCAACATCTTACGAACGCTATCCTCGTGGTCCACACCGACGAACTCCAGGACTGAGCCACAATCGCTGCACTTTCGGATGAGCCAACTTCATCGCAGCACGAGAGAACGCTACCCTCGGAACTTGACATGGACCCGAAGCTTCCAGCCGCTGAACGAGGACGGCTGCTTTACCTTCTGAGCGAGTTGGGCGAAAGTTTTGACACAGCGTGAGGGGCAAGCAACGGTAGATAAGCACCGCATTGTTGCTGACGACGACGCGCTCCCTGTCCATCAGTCGCCGTACCGAGTCTCCTTGTAGGAAAGGGAGGTCATTCGAGATCAAAATCCAGGAAATGCTCGACGACAACATCATTCAACATTCATGAAGTCCGTGGGCGCTCCCAGTCGTCCTTGTAAAGAAGAAAAACGGAACCCAGTTTTCAACCCTGCTAGAACCGTGATGTTCTACGGGGACTAACGTTGACTGAACGCTATGACTAAGAAGGATCTCTATCCACCCCCCGCATTGACGATATGTTAGACCGGTAGCGCCACTCACGATAAGTTTCGTCGATGAACCTAAAGAGTGGCTACTGGCAGGTTGAAGTCGACGAATGGGACCTCGAGAAAACTACCTTCGTCATGCCCGCTGGACTGCACGAGTTCAAAATAATGCCGTTCGGACTTTGTACAGCACCAGCCACTTCGAGCGTGTCATGGACACCATGCTTGTAGGTCTGAAATGGCAGAGCTGCCTCGTCTACTTCGACGATGTCATAGTAGTTTCGCGGGATTTCGACGAATACCTGAGGCGATTTTGAGCCGCAATTCAGGTTATCAACGCCGCCGGCATGTCACTCAGACCTACAAAGTTTCGATTCGCCTTAGGTGAACTAAAGTTCCTGGTCCGAGTCGTGAGCAACGAAGGTGTTCGCCCGGACCCCGAAACAACGCGCGTGGTACGCGCATTCAGAGTGTCAAACCTGAACCGAACCGAACCGAAAAACAGAACCGAACCGTTACTTCCAGCCGAATTGTAACTAAGCCGAACCTAAATTTTAGCAGCCATCTTGGAACTGAACCGGTAAAATTGCAACGGTAACCGGTTCAAAATGGTTCAGGGTGTTTTTTTTTTTTAGTATAACAAAAGGAATATTTGAGAAGAAAAAATTGTCATATACAGAAATGCAATGCATAAGAAATGGTGGGTATTTGTGGCCACGTTTGTTTCGGCGCTATGATTAATCATTTCACCTAATCATGTGACGTCAAGACAGTCTGTAATCTTTGATCTCTTCATATTTGTCATATTTGATCTCTTCATGTGAGGCTCATTTTTCTCTGCTGTCGGAAACGTGGCTTCACTCTGATATTGATGATAGTAAAATAACGCCATATTATCCAAATTTTATACGTATTGGAGTGACAGAACGGAGCACCCAAGCGGCAGTGTTCTTATCGCTGTTAACAAAGGTATTTTAAGTCGGAGGATGTTAGTTTCCAATGATTTATAGCGTGTTTGGGGCTTTGTGAACAGCTAATTTGGATCGTTTCATGTTCAGGCGTGTTACAGTTCTCATGGCGCTTCATCTGGTTTTAATATTATTCTTCCTGATGACTTGTTCATGCTGGCATTGCATCACACTGGTAAACTTTTTTTTCGGTGATTTTGCCTAGCAGGCATAGTCAGGAAAGCATCGGCTCCCACTTGTTTTGGCGGCATGAATATTAGCAGCGATTTCGTAGCCTTGATAAACAAATTACCGGAGTTTTGAGGTTTCAGGCCTTGATACCCCTTAAAAGAATATTTTTTCTTCTCTGCGTGTGTTCCTAATTATATATGTGAAGTGTTTTTGTTTTCTTTTTTGCTGCGGTACCACACTCTGTGCTTGCTTTTTCATAAAATTTGATCGATACATCCTTTCTACCTTGGCTGCCCCATGGCGGCCGGTAGTATCAATAAATAAATAAATAAATAAATAAAATACAGCTAAGTTTTTTATGGCTAGGTTTCTGTGGATTTTTCGTGTGCGTCAACAAAAACTTTGGTCTCGAATTTGATGCAAAATCGCTTCATTCTATGCAAATGCTTATGCGTCTCATTACTTAGATATGCATTTTCAGTAGATTAGTTATCAATAGGCACCATTTTTAAGATCAGTATACTCGCAGGAAGATAATAAAGGTTTCTCAAAGATGTGCCGCTGTGCGACCCTTGTCGGCCATGTCTACGCTCGCACCGCCCTCTCTTGGCCGTCGTTCCAAGCGCTTGCGTGCCTAGTTTTCTTTCCTTCCGCTCCGCTCTCCCGGGGTGGAGGTCCCGGCGCGCGTGTCTAGTTTCCTCCGGCTCCACGGGGCGGGTCTGTGTCGTGTGCTAAACAGCTTCGCTTGTCATCCACCTTCACAGAGTGGAATGGCTCATGATTTTAGAGCGCAGCTCTTAGGCGCCCATTTCGGGGTTTCGCGGCGTCACCGTCGGCGTCGGCGTAACCGCGCGCGTTGCATTATGGGAGTAATGCAACCGGGCGTAACCGCGCGTTGCATTATGTGAAAACTTTCCCGCTGAATATTGCGGGGAAACGTTCCCACTAAATTTAGCGGAAAAAATTTTAAATTTAGCGGAGGAAATTTAAGCTAAATTTCCCGCTAAATTTAGCTGGAAAAGTTTTGCCAATTTTCCTGCTACATTTAACAGGAAAATGTTGCCGCAAAATTTAACAGGGAATTTAGCGAAAATGTTTCCCGCTAAATTTAGCGGGAAGTTTGGCGCGAACTTTTCCGCTAAATTTAGCGGGTAACCTTGCTAAAATTGTTCTGCTAAATTTTGCGGGAAAGTTTAGCAAACGTTTCCCCACTAAATGTAGAGGGAAAGTTTTCCCGCTAAGTTTAGTGGGGAAGTTTTCTTCTAAATTGAGCAGAAAATATTTTCTTTAAATCATACCTTTCCCTACCAGAGCCCCCATCATTACCTCTAATGTTCTTGGTTTTGTATCTAGTAATGACCCATCTTTAAGTAATTATCTGTCTCCTCTAGATGGCGTAAGCGACCATAAAGCACTTCATTGCTTTATTGATATTAAGTCACTAAAACAAGTGCTTATGAACCAAAGATAGGTTGTTTCATATAGAAGACTATGACATGATAATTTATCGGATCTCGGGCTTTGTTACTTCCAACGAGGACTTTAATTATCATAATGTTAATGAAAATTTGGCAACTGTTTAAAGACAAACTATCTGAGCTTGTCGAATGTTAGATGCTGTGCACGACCATTCGAGCTATTACTTTTCAACCATGGTTTAACCATTTACTCCGTCGCCTATCAAACAAAAATAAAGGTTGTTTAGAAACGCTAAAGATATAAATACAACGGGCCTGGTTAAAGTGTATACTACATGCTCACAAAGGTATGCGGAGAGCGTAAGCACATATTTTTTCAGCACAGATTACCAAAAAGGTTAATAAAGAACCCTCCTCAATTTTGAAATGCTACTAATCAAAAACCTTCTTCAGACATCAAGCTAGTTGACTGTTCTGATGAACATATACTGACTGATAAGTGTGTTAATGCTTTTAACAGTGTATTTTCTAATGCCTTCACTCTATCCACGCCAATAACTGTGACTTCTTTCGTAACTTCTAATGTTTTCCCAATGAATCCTATTGTTAAAAACTTCAATGGCGTAATCAATATTGTAAAATTACTCAAAATTTCATAACCGTGTGAATTAGATAATTGAAGAGCAAACTGTCAGTCAACACCAAATTTTCAACTGGACTGTTCTTAACTAAACTTTTTCAGCAACCCTGGAAACGTAAATAGTACCCTTAGATTAAAAAAAATTGACAAGGTTATTCCAGTCAGAAAGTCCGGCAGTAAATCATCTCCACCAAGTTTTTGTCCGATGTTAATTACCTGTATTTCCAGAAAAATCGTCGAGGATATCATCTAGAAGCACCTTATTAACTTTCTGGACTCCTGCGAATTCTTCACCACCGCTCAGCATGACTTCCTCAAATATCTTGCATGTGAGACTCAACACATTTTTCTTACTAACGACCTGTTTAAAAATCTTGACTCTAGCTTTTCTACTGACCCTGTTTTCCTTGACTTCACCAACGCATTCGACAAAGTCCCACATAATCCTCTATTGTTTAAACTCTCTTCACTAAAAGTATATCCCCAGGTTTTAAATTGGATTGCATCTTTCCTTGGCCATCGCTCTCAATTTGGTTTAGATAACAACACTGCATTCGGCGTTCCGCAGGAAACTGTCCCTGGCCCTTTGCTTTTTCTAATTTATATTAACGACCTCCCTCTTCAAGTCTCGTTGTCCATTCGCCTTTTTTGCTGATGATTGCGTTATTCACTGGCTAGTAACACTCCCAACGACCATCTAATTCTCCAGAATGATATTAAACAAATTACTGACTGGTGCCGTACCTGGGAAAGGTCTTTGAATGTTAACAAGTCCATGCATCTATCCTTCGCGCGCCCTCTTCTCTGCCCGTGACTACATCAGCACTTAACGGCATTGCGCTTCAGACTGCTACCCTTTATAAATATCTAGGTTTGCATTTGAGCATTTGAGAACCTATCCTGGAATGTTCATACTGATAAAAGCAATTTCCTCAGCAAATGAATCACTCCGGTTATATCCGTCGTAATTATAAATCTGCTCCGTCTCACCTAAAACGACTTCTTTATATCAATCTTGTTCGTCCTAAACTAGGATATGCTTCATCTCTACGGCACCCTAACCAATCTGGCCTAACTAATGCAATTAAAGCGCTTCAAAATTGTGCTGCTCGCTCTATTCTTTCCTACCACTTCCGCTTTTTCAAGCGTTACTGCAAATAAATCACAACTAACCCTTCCCGATCTTTCCTCGCGTCGTAAAATGTAACGGCTTTGCCTTCATTATAAAGTTTATTATACTGCACCTTTAAAAGAGTCCCTTCTAAGCCTTCCCAGTTATATTTCGGCAAGACTCGACCACTCACGCGAGATATCCCGGCCCAAGACTACCTCTACAGCATTCCAACATTCTGTTTTACCCGCTATCATTGTGGACTGGAATGGCCTTCCCGATAATGTGGTCACCATCACCGAAAACACCAAGTTTCGCATCACACTAACCAGCCACTCCCATCTATAATGTCCCTCGGTGCCCTGACGGTGTTAGTAAATAAGTAAATAAAAAAATAAACATATAAATCATGTGACCGCTTGTTTTAATAGCGATTTGAGGAGGGGAAAGCTGTTTCTTTCCATTATTTTTTCCTGTGTTTGCCATTTCGCGGAAAGGAAAGCTAATGGGTTTTCTTGGAACTTTTCAATGTCAGGAATTAGATATTAGAGGTATTTATTGAAAGTACAAAATTGTTGCAAAACCTATTTTGCATATACACATCATTGAGGCACCCACACGGGTTTTCGTTGTTCCTGAACCGCCTTATAATGTTGTCCTCGAGAATAGAAGCATTGAAAGATCTAAGTGTGACTTATTCATTCGACGTTACACTAGAGCTACAAATGTGTACGGGAGGGATACACGGAAAGAAAGATCCTGGTGGACTCAGAGGCACAGCCGAACGTTGGCAGCCGCTCTCACAGGAGTGTCGTTCTCAAGTTCTCTACCAAGCTTCCACCACCTCCATGTTTTATTTAAACTTCATACTTTTTGGATGCAAAATAAGAGCAACGGAATGTATTCTTTGGAGAACCAACGAAAAAAAAGGAGGTGTGGTATTGTTAAAAACATACTATGTTGTAAAGGTACGTTCCCCGGTCCCGCATCTACAACATAGACCAGAGAGCCTTGGAAACTACTTTGTTTGAAAAACTACTCTTGACACAAAGCACATTTAATTGATGCCTGGCGCTCGCGCTGTTCCTCACGACGCTGCACCAACCGATAATAATTCGTCTCTCAATTACATGGCTTCCACAGAGCGCGAAGCTTCTGTTGCGTGCATTTGGCACCATTATATTTGATTTTCTCAGCAAGAAAAAATCGAAATGATTACCAGCATATAGTGCGATGATATAATGTGCAAACCATGCTAACCAATTCAGTTTTATGGTGAAATGCAATGTTCGTAATAATAGAAAAAGTATATGTCCAGTATCTAAAGTTGTGTATTGTATTTAGCAGACTCGCGATGATATACTGGCAGCCTAATAAAAAGGTAGAGCGCAAGACCGATGAAGCACAGAGTTGTAAAGTGGGGCCCAAAATAAATTCAAGTAAAACCGAATATAACGTTAGCCTCCCGATACAGTTATAAGAATCTTCGTCTGCCATTCGCGATCTTGACGTGTAATTAGGAATATTATTACATCTCTATTTATTTTTTGCAGAAAGGCATGGCGTATCGGATTAATTTGAAGAATAGATCTGTCATATGTGCACAGAGTCCTTTTTAGAATACCCCGCGACCCAATGTTTCACACTGCCAAGCAGCGAACAAAAATCTCATTTTCGAAGTTCGGCTCAACAGCAGCTGTATTTTAGAGTTTTTCCCCCCTGAAAGGTAGTCTGATGTTTTGGTGCAACTTTTCACGCTTCCTCACTTCTGTCCCCCACCGCCCACGCCAAGGAGACCTCAGACCCCCCACCGGAAAACAAATTCCTGGCAACACCACTGTTACGCACCTCTCGCTACCCACAGTGTCCATCGGTGCGAGTGCTGGGCACTCCTACTGACGTTGCGGGTGGCGAGAGGAAGGGCACTTTTCCATTCAGGCTGACGCACCATCCCGCACCATCCCAGCAAAAATGGCTAAGAAAATATGAACGGGAAGAGCAGCGCACAAATGGGGCTGTAGTACAAGGCATACATTGCAAAATACTACTGCTAGCTTTTTTTTAAACCTCGGCTTCCTTGCACATAATATTCTTAATTGGAGACTGTGTTAACTAGTCCAGGTTTTCGTCTCGTGACAGCAACTTATATGCACAGTCGTAACCTTAAAACAAAATGTCGCACACTTTGTGATTGTGTTCACGATTAACATGTCTGATTTTGTATGCAAGCATCATCACCTCGCTAGGAGACGCCTTGGTGGCAGCGAGTCCAAGCGCCGACATAAATGTGCTGTGTAACAACTTTTGGTTGCCCATGATAAGATCCCCAGGTCGTTTTAAGTCAGGGGTGGCTAAACTGCGGCTTGCGGCTCCATCCCCTACCCCCCTCTCCCTCCACTCCCCCGCCTCCCTCCCGGTCACACGACCACTTCCCCAAAAAGAGAAATAGAATGCGTTTTAAATCGAAAGACAGGTTGCGGTTTGGTAGTCTTCTGCTACTACTACCTTACGTACAGTTGGACTGCTTTTGACTCGGATAGATTGAAAGTAGTTCGAGTTTCGTTTATTGCCCTGGACAAAAGTTTGCACCCCCCCCCCCCCCCCGCGGCTCTTGGAAGTTTCGTGGTTTTGTTTGCGGTTCTTAGGCCGGGTCAGCCTGACCACCCCTGTTCTAAGCAATCCTCTGTCTTTCGCTGGGTTCGCTCGTCGCAAAGAGGTGTTCTGAAGATTTGTGACGTAGCTTATATTGTTCATCTCACACATTTTCCACACTCTTCACCTTCAAATTCTATCTGTTTTTGCTACAGGAGGTGGGCCACGGACAGGCCGGCCGATGAGCCCATCCTTCATTCTTGTGGGAGCAGCAGCGGCCCACATGGCAACACGGCTGGTGAACCCTCACGACAGCGACAGGCCTACAAGCCAGCCTGTACTGTCCTCTCCTCCGGTCGCAATCTTTGAGGCGATGGTGGCGGACGGTGACGCCGACCATGATTCTTGGAACGACGTGCCAGGTGACTGGGAGCTCTCCGATTAAGTTAACTTTTCGCTGACATGTAGTGGTTGGTAACTGCAAGCCATATGTCTGCCTATATTTCTCATTGGGATCATATTTATGACATAATGTATAACCATGGATATTATTTCTGATTGCATTTGTGTAGTGCGCGTGGAAGTTAGCAGACAGGGGTTCGGGCCTTCTGACAGATCAGCAGGCAGAAACAGTTTGAAGCTGGGTTAACTGTGATTTTTAAACCCGTAACTCACTGCAACACTGTTACGATGTTAACTCCAAGTGTGATTGCAGGTTAAGGTAATTGTCTGGTGACAACCTAGATGTTTGCATGTTATGTGCTGGTTATGCCGAGAGGGCCTAACCCTCCAGCTCACCGACATTATTTTTATTTCATTATGATATGCCCCAATATTTGTAAATTTTGTAATACGTGTAAATATAATACCACCCATCAAATTTGACCATCATCAATGGCTGACGCCCGTATCTACTTCATGACATCACATGATGCAAAGAATCTTCGGTGGTAGGAAACATGTGCGTTGGAAGCCAATCTTCAAAGGTTGTCTTGTATTTTGTTTTGCAATTATATGGTCTGGTAGGCTGTACCACGATGAAACATGTTTTCTTTGATGCTATTCACAAGCGTGCGTAAGTAATTTTCTTCTGTTGGGATATTATTCCAAAATAACTTCGAGGTTTCAGCAACTACTATGCGCGAGTTGCACAGATCGAACGATCATCTTAGCAATCCTCGCAATTAATTTTCACAGCTTTGCAAAGTTGATTTTTAATTCAGCTCGCAATTTTGGCAACACTCGTAACCGACCCGTCGAGACACTGATCTCCAGTGGCCATAAAGCTTGCCCGAAAGGCTGAGGGGACTGCCATTTTGACTGTCCGGCACAGTCTCCATTCCAGCTTGTCTCTGTGTTTACAAGAATATCTCTTGCGATCACTTTAAAATTTCTGTGAGCGATATGTGTTGACATGAGGAACCTTTTGCAGTTTATTTTCTTAACCAGGAAGAACGACTTGTTTTCGGGGTTCGTTTCTTTTACTATAGACGGGCACGCACAATGAGGTCATGGCTCGTTTTAGTTGATGTGACTTGCCAAGAAGACAATCCACGCACTTCAGGCTTGAAATGACCAACTTTCGATTAGGCGGCATCAGTACTGGACACGTTGAGATGTCATTGCTGTTCTTTGTGTTGCACTTGCTATTTTCTCAGAGAACGTCCTCCCCTTTCTGTGGTTTTTTTTTTTTTTTTGCCAGAAATGTTGTTCGTTAGGGAGACGGATCTTTGTCGAGACGAACAATTGTGGCTTTTTTCTCCAGCCTCCTACATTCCCATTGCGATGGTAAATAAAATTTAATTCAAAGATTTATGTTGTGAGATGAGAGCCATCATACCCATCTCTGTACACAATTTATCATGCCTGGAAGCAGTACAAATGTGCCCAAGCCGACCTTCACTGCTCGGCAACATTACGGTACCTTAAATGTGTGGAAAGTTCCAGAATAGCAAATGCAAGGAGTGCATTCGGTGGTGGCGAGATGCCATAAACTGAAGGTGCCGGTTGGAACCGAAACTTGGTGGTTAACAGTATCCAGAAAGCATTGTGCGCACCTCGCCGTTAGCAGCACTTTAATTTTTGAAAAGGTTTTAAAGGTATATTCTCCTGGAAGCCTCGATCTGATGTCGTAGCGTTATTAAACGAAAATGCTCGCTGTACGGGTGGGAGTGTACCCCTCCGAGGAAATCCAGTACTCTCGACTCACTACGGCAATTGATTTTATTTGCCGCTGGAGACCTCACGCAAAAATGTGCAAAATGATAACCGCGCTACAAACGTCACCTCCCATTCATGAAAAACATCCAGTAGGCCTAGCACAGCGGTTGTGGTCAAGAGCACATTGCTAAGTGTGTTTTCTACTATCACCAGGTTTCATCGTTCTCGGCCTGCGTGGTCATCTTCGGTACGCGCCCTTTTTCGTCCACGTGCCTGAGCCGCTCTCCAGCGCTACGAGGCAGCTCGTCCCGACGCATCCGAGCCATGAGGCAGCTCGTCCCGACGCATCCGAGCCATCACGTCTGCGCGTGCGTGGGCTTCTGCCATCGCCTTATAAATCAACATTCGAGGAACACCGGCTTCATAGCAGCAGCGGTTGTGGTCAAGAGCACATTGCTAAGTGTGTTTTCTACTATCATCAGGTTAGTGAATTGTCATATCTACGTAGCTATTCACGTTGACAAGTGTTTTTCCTTCACCACTGCTGCTGCTGCTGCGAGTTCTATTTTACTGTTCTTGTTTGCCGAGTCCCCTATATCTTCTGAGTGTTTACGATGCCTACTTGTGCCGAGTTGAATAAGAAAATTGAAGATTTGGAGGCACGGTTTAGTGATAATCTGAATAAGCTTGTTGAACAGCTGGTTGTGAAAGTGCAAGTTAAGCTTCAGGATGCGGGTCTAGATGTCGGTGGCATGAGAAAAGAGGTTTCTAAAATGGCAGGTAGTCTTCAACTTCTGAATGATGTTGTTGAGAAAGCGCGTAGCCAACAGATGGAACTATTCACCTCGAACAAATCCCTGAAAAACGAAAATGAGGCACTGAGGAAAAGAGTTGCAGAGCTCGAACAATACTCCCGACTGAACAACGTCGAAATCAAGGGGGTGCCTTGCACCCAAGGCGAGGATTGCGTCGCCGTAATGGCCGCAATTGGGGAAAAGGTCGAATGCCCCGTCTCACCCACCGATCTAGACATAGTTCATCGTGTACCAACTAAAAATGGCCAGCAGAACATCATCGCCCTCTTTTGTTCCCGCGATAAAAAGAATGAGTTTGTCAAGAAAGCACGCAAGGCGCGTTTGGACACACGCGCACTGGGTTTCTCGGGGCAACATATGCAGTCTGTCTTCGTTAACGAACATTTGTCTCCTGAAAACAAGCGGTTATTTTCCAAGGCACTAACACTGAAGAAGGAAAAAGGTTGGCTCTTCCTTTGGACTGATAACTGCCATATCAAAGCTCGCCAAAATACTGCGAGCCGCGTCTTTCGCATAGCGTCCGATTCAGACTTTTCGATTTTCACTTGAATTATTCTTAAACTTTCATAATGGCATCGCTCGTCTCACCTTCTGAACTAGAACATTATTTTTCTTCACCTTGCAGATCGCTGATTCACTTTAACGCGCGCAGCTTGCGCAAGCACACCTGATGACATTACTAACTTTTTATCTTCTGTTGGGCATCGGTTCTCTATTATTTGCCTTACCGAAACTTGGCTGAGTATATCCGATAAAAACTTGTACGATTTTCCTTCTTACTCAGCCGAATATTGCCATCGCGCTGGAAGTAGTCATGGTGGGGCTGCTATATTTATCTCTTCTGGCTTTCATTATCATCGTCGACATGACCTAACGCTTAACCTGCCTAGCTGTGAATCTGTCTGGGCAGAATTCTATGAATCATTCTTTTCGCAAGACGGAAAAAACATTATTGTTGGATGCATTTATCGCTCACCGTCATCCTCCACTAGTGAATTTTGTTTAGCTCTTAGTGAAGTGCTCCATAAACTATCAATCGAACGCAAAAACGTCATCATCTTGGGAGACATTAATATTAACCTAACCGATACTAACACTTCTTGTTATAATGAATACATTAACTGTCTAAATGGCAACGGTTACGAATGTCTCATAACCACTCCAACTAGGTGCACTGCCAGTGGACAGGCTTCACTAATTGACCACGCACTGTCTAATCTATTAACATCTCCGGACGCTGGCGTTATCGAAGTTTCTATCACAGATCATTACCCTGTGTTTGTGCGATTGAATTTTGTTTCCCATGAGAACGACGTATGCCTAACAAGAAAGAAAGTAAACACTTCATTGTTTGTTGAGCTTATATCTAACTCTGATTGGTCAGCAGTAACTAACGTCACTCATCCTGAAATTGCCTTTGACGAGCTCTGTGCCATTATTACCAGGGCTCTGGCTGCTTCTTCTTCAATAACCACATGTAAAAAGAATACGTCGACTCCTTACAGCCCTTGGATGATATTTAGTCTGCTGAGGTGCCTGCGAAAAAAAGATAACCTATATAAAAAGACTAAAAGACAACCCTTTAATTTACCGCTAAAGATTCGTTTTCGAAATTATAGTAATACACTAGCTAGGCTGCTTAAAGATGCTAAACGAAGGTTTTACGAGAATGAAGTTCACCGTGCTGGTAACGACGTCAAAAAGCAATGGAAAATACTAAACTCGTTCTTGAACAGGACGTCCACGACTGCCCCCATAAATTCTGTTCAATTTGGCAACGTTACCTACAATAACACATCTGACATTGCGAACGCTTTTAGCGACTCATTTTTCACTGATCATCCTCAGCCTTTTATTCCTCATGACCACCTTTATCAGCGCTTACCTCATAGCTTCTTTCTTTTTCCCGTATCTCCTGTTGAAGTCCGCACTGTCATTCATAACCTAAAAATAACAAGTGCTGGTCTTGACAACTTTTATTCTTTTCATATTAAACTAATAGCTCATTTAATCTGTGACGTTCTTTCCTACAATATAAATCTCGTATTTAAAACTGGCGTTTTTTCTAGCGTATTGAAAGTAGCTAAGCTAATTCCTGTTTTTAAGAAGGGTGATAAGCGCCTTGTAACTAACTATCGTCCGATTGCAATTCTTTCGTTCTTTAGCAAAATTATTGAAAAACTAGTTGTTATACGTCTCACATGCTACCTCTCAAAATTTAACGTCCTGTCGCCCCGTCAGTTTGGTTTTAGGGCTGGTTTTTCAACTGACCTGGCACTAATTTCCTTAACTGATGACATTAAAAGAGCCATAGACTGCGGTAAATTTGCTGGTGCTTTATTTATTGACCTTTCTAAAGCTTTTGATTCAATTAACCATAATATACTTTTGCAAAACTAGACGCTATTGGTATAACTGGTCCCACACTAGCATTAATTAGCAACTATTTACAGGACAGACAACAGGTCGTCTATATTTCTGGTGCCTATTCCCACTTTAGAACTACTAATATTGGCGTCCCCCAGGGCTCCATTCTTGGACCTCTGTTGTTCCTAATATATATTAACGACCTTCCTCAGTGCATTAATTTTTCTGACTGTTTACTATACGCTGACGATACTACCATCTTTACTTCCGATAACAGCCTTGACTCATTGTTATTCGAAATTAACGCTGACGCTGCCAATGTTGCTAACTGGTGTCGGCGTAATATACTGAACATTAACGCTTCTAAATCTACTTTTGTCATTTTCACATCAACCAACAAAATCGTTCCAGGGCTTCCATCGGTTCACTTAAACTCTAATGTATTGACGGCTGCAAGCCACGTTGTATTTCTTGGGGTTGAATTAGACACTCATTTAGAATTCCACAGGCATATTAACTCCTTAACTAGAAAAGCAGCATTCGACATAAGAGCATTAATCAAAGTACGCGCCTTTTTCCACATCGATACGCTCATTTCCCTCTACTACGCATTTATACATAGTCATCTTAACTACTGCATATCTTCGTGGGGAAATACTTATCGCACACATTTGTCTCCATTGCAGCACGTCCAAAATCAAGCATTTCGTATCATCACCTTTAGTCACTTTTCATCTGATATTTCTTGGGTTTTCCGTGCTTTTAATATTTTATCTGTTAGCAATTTAAATAAACATACCCTCGGGATACTTGTGTATAATTTCGGGAACGGCAAACTCGCTCTAACACTTCTTAACGATAATCAGTTTCCACAGCATAAGATAACTCGATTCGCATTTCATCATAACTTGTTATTGCCTAAGCCTAGGACTAACTATGGTAAATTTACCACAAACTTCTCAGCCACGGCTGTGTGGAATTCATTACCTTTAGCCATCAAGCAATCACCATCAATTCACGTGTTTAAGCAGAAACTTCGCATATTTCTTCAGTCCTTTTAGTCATACGATACGATACGATACGATACGAGTTTATTTTTCACCACAGATACATGTGGTGAATGGGAGGCCGGAGAAAAAAGCTGCAGAAATGCAGCTTGACTAAGCTCCGGTCCCCCCATTCAGCAGCTACGGCAGAGCACAGGGAGATCTATTTACGAAGTATGTGAATATGACATATGATGGACAACATGCAATGCTAAATGAACAGTTCAAGGATAGTACTTTTGGACAAATGTACAACATCAATATTTCTATCAAAGTAGCTATTCAATAAAACAGGCAAAGTGTAACTTATTCTTTGTTTACCATAATTGGTCCTACACTTCGGAATCTGCCAAGGCTGGTGATGTCTACATGAATAAAAGTCCGATTTTTCTTTTATATCCGATAGTTTAAGAACAATATCTGAGCGCCCAAATGCCGCATATTTATACGCGATAGTTAATCGGTAATCATAGAGCTGGTGTATATTCAGAATTTTGTACGATTTAAACAAGGACTGTGTTGGATGTATATAGGGGACATTTGCAATTATTCTAATCACCTTTTTCTGCAGTAAATGTAGTAGGTTTAAATTTGAGAAAGATGTGTTTCCCCAGACTAGATTACAATAACACAGATGAGAATAAAATAATGAATTATATAGGACCCTCTTTACACTTGTTGGAAGAATATGTCTGTGTTTATTAATAATTCCCACGATTTTTCCCAGTTTAGCGCAGAGATATTTAACATGATTAGTCCAAAGCATGTTTTCCGAGAAAACAATTCCAAGCGTTTTAATACTACTTACAAATTCAATATTTAAAGAACCAAAATTAAGAGGATCGTAAACTTCATTACTCGGACTCCGTGGACGGAACATCACGGCTTTTGTTTTGGATACATTAATATGCAAACAGTTTAATTCTGCCCAAGTTTTTAACTTTAAAAGAAACGCGTTAGCTTTATCCCTCAGAACTGCTTCGCACATGTCTGAAAAAAATATACTTGTATCATCCGCATAGATTATATATTTACATCCTGAATCAATGTTCACTATATCATTAACATATAATAAAAATAGAAGTGGTCCCAAAATACTGCCTTGCGGTACTCCTGATGAAATGTTTAAAAGGGTTGAACGTTGGTCATTAATTAGAACAAACTGAGAGCGATATTCTAGATATGATTTAATTAAGGCAAGTGGAAGATCACGAATACCATAAGCAAATAATTTTTCTAGTAAAATCGAGTGGTTAATACAGTCAAAGGCTTTGCTAAAGTCTAAAAATATTCCGAGCATTAATTTTTTTTCCTCGAAGTTTCTGAGTATTTCCTCTTTTTGAACTAATAACGCTGTTTCTGTTGATCGTTTTTTCCGGAAGCCAAATTGACATTCTGTTATAAGGGAGTGTTTATCACAAAAATTTACAATTCGAGAGTGAATTATTTTTTCTAACCCCTTTGAAAACACTGGTAAGATAGATATAGGTCGGTAATTTCCTAATTCATTTTTGTTTCCGCCTTTAAACAAAGCTAAAACTTTCGCAATTTGCATCTTTTTGGGGAATGTACCGGATGACATGGCAAAATTGTAAATAAACGTTAGGCATGGGGCGATAATATCGATCACATATTTTACAGGTAGAATTTGTAAATCATCCGCATCACGACTGCGACTATTGCTAATACACATGACTGAGGAATATACCTCAGCTTCGTCTGTAGGGGAAAAAAATAGTGATTGTGATGTCGATAAAACACTTTTTGACGCATTAGAGTTGTAAGTGCTACTACCTATGTTCACGAAGAAATTATTAAATTCGTTCGCGAGGTGCTGGCCACTTAAAACTTGTCCGTTCCGTTCTAGGCTTTCAAGCTTATTTGAGCTATATGACGTATTAAAAACACTCTTTAAACGTTTCCACAACAGATCTGCTTTTCTCAGGCACTCAGCATCGAATAAGCTAAAGTAATACGTCTTTTTTGCTCTTCTAATATCAGTGGTTAATTTATTTCTGTACTTTCTAAATTCTTCTAATACAGTTTTATCTCGAGTTGTCAAAAATAATTGATAAAGCTGATATTTTTTGCGTGTTTTTTTCAAAAGGGTTGATGTCATCCAAGGTTTCCTTCCCTTTCTGGCGATCTTTACGGCCTTGACCGGAAAGCAGTCAGAATAAGCCTGTTTAAACTTTTCAATGAACTTGTCATACGCACTATCAACGTCAGCACTGCTGAATATATCCTCCCAGTCCGTGTTGAGTAGCCTCTGTCTAAACATATCTAGTGTGGCTGGTGTAATGTCCTGAATGGTTATTGTAGTTGTTTCATGTTTGCGTGGTTCTCGTATTGTGTCGACCAACATAAATATGGGCAAATGGTCACTAATGTCTGAACTTATTACGCCAGCCTTGACCTTTTCCTTATCATAATTAGTAACGAATAAATCAATTAAAGTTGATGTGGTCGACGTAGTGCGAGTGGGATGCGTAATACAATTGATAAAGTTATTCACAGTTATTAATAACAACAGGTCAGTAGCGCTTGTGGTATCCTCTAATAAATTTATATTGAAATCTCCGCCAAGAAAAAGAGAATATTTGCATTCGTTCGCATAACACAGCAGTTTATCTAGAAACGTAAAAAATTGCGCTACATTGCCGCTTGGTGGGCGATATACAACAGAGAACATGTAAACGTTTTGCTTTACGCATAATATTTCATAATCTTCTGTAACGGTTGTAAACTCTTCGACAATTTCAAAGTTATCACTCCCCACTAGCATAGCAACACCACCCCCACGCCCAGATAGACGATTTTGATAAAAATGTTGATATTGAGGTAAATTAAAAAAATCAGTTTCATCTCTGTACCAAGTTTCGGTAAGCATTATCACATCAAATGAGCAGTTAAATGATTTAAACAGAAGCATAAGATCATCCGACTTGGATCTAGCTGATCTAACATTAAGGTGAAAGAGTTTCAAAAACTTACAGGTAGTTATACCTGCGTCCTTGCAGATCTCTTGTGGTAAAAAGAAATTGGTTACTGCCATGTTTGAGTACTAACGTATATATCAAATCTAATCAAATCACCACCGTGCAGTTCCTCCCTAGCAGATCTTAAGAAGATCATCGCAGTGTTCAATCGATATGATATGCGCGTGCTCTGCTTTGCGGGCTAAAATCTTGCCATTTTGTACCCACACGAATTTCCAGCCGATATCACGTTTCCTAGCGATAGCCTGACCAAGCAATTTCTTCAGGGCCGGGCACAAATGCTCGTTCACGAAGACAGGCGCGTTATCAGAAAGGCCCAAGTCTTCATTCGTTAGCCGTTTTACTCGCGCGCTTGCAAGTACCCTGTCACGCTTTTCCCTACGGATGAACTGCACGATAATGTTTTGTTTGCCGCGTTCTCGAGTGCGGACACGGTGGCAGATTCCAACGTCCGATTCATCAATCGGTTCGCCGATTACCTCCCCTAGCTTACGCAATGTTGAAATGAGATTCTCGTTTTCGGCCACCGGAATACCTTTGACTTCAATATTATAGGCGCGAGAGTGTTGTTCACAGCGTAAGATGCTCGCTTGGTTTGCTCTCATTTCTGTTTCAAGCGCGAGGCACCTTGCTCGCAGTTCTTCGTTTTCTTTCCTTAGTTCCTTGTTGATTGTAATTCCGCTTTCAAGCTTCTCCTTAATATCCTCGTATTGAGCATTGATGAAGTCCATGCTGGACTTCTCTTATATCAGTACGAAGATCACGTATTTCACTACGAAAGTCTCTCTCTAAGGCTTCTCTCATCAATTTCCATTCAGTCTTCATTTCATCCCGTAACTCAGTAAAAAGTTTCGTGAGGTCTTTTGACATAGTGGTAAATAACACCTTATCACAAAAAATGGACGTGCAATTGCAATTGGCAGCAGCGACGGCAGTGTAGCCGAAAGGCTCAAAAAGTTTATATAAGAATAAGAAACCAACCTGCAAAGGAGTGCAGTCTTAGAAAGACGAGCCCAGTGCCGTCGCAGCTGCCAAGTGATGGGTGCTGCCTCAGTTCCTCTTCTTATAGCGCTGAAGCGAGGAGCGGTACCGTGAAGCAGCCAATCGTTGCGATGCGAACGTCCGAGCCGAGATCAGCAGCGGTGAAACAGCGAAATCAGTCTTGGACAGAGGCCAGTCGACGCTGATAACTTGCAAATGGCCGTTCAGCAGGCAGTCGAAGATCGCAGAAGTAGGGCCGTTAGCTCGGAACTGGCGGTCGAAACGGTCTGCAAAGGAGTGCAGTCTTAGAAAGACGAGCCCAGTGCCGTCGCAGCTGCCAAGTGATGGGTTGCTGCGACGTCATTGTGTCATTGCTGTCATGACGTCATTGTGTATCATACATTGCTGTCATGACGTCATTGTGTATCTCTCTTTTTGATAATTGCCGTTTTGTCTCTCATATTATTGTAATTAGTACTGCATTTCACTTATTCTCAAAATTGATTTGCAATTCCAACTGTTATAACCTTGCTCTGTTTATTCAGTGTTATTTTATTTATAAGTTGATAATTATTATGAGTGTTTAACTTACTGTTATTTTGTTCATTTTATATCACTGCAATTAGTTCTGTGTTTCACCTATTCATGTCATAATTTATTTGCTATTCTGATTGCTGTAAATTTGTGTTATTATTATTGCTACCATTAACAGGAGGTCCCTTTCCAGTCTCTGACTCTGGGACCTCCTTCTGTAATATTTCTAATGTATTTACCTTTGATCTACGCACAATAAACCTGAACCTAAACCTGAACCTGAACCTTCTTCTTACGCTGCGGGGTGTTAAGAAGGAAAGCGGGAAGATGACGCAGAGGAGGTGGACCCCCAATTAAAGCTTATAGGGCGGAAAACAATCTCTATGTGAGAAACAGCTTGCACTACAAATTATCATCTTTTTTTCTGTCTATCGCGTTGTTTTTTTTAATAATAATATATCCACCAGTACGCTCATCAACACTTATCAACAGAAAAATGCTCATTATCCGTTTTATTCAATATTTATTTGCTTGAAGTTCGATCGCGATGATTTTCATACTTGCACCTAGAAGTTTAACTTGGACAGAAATTTATAAAAGAACAAAAAAATGAGGGTGCAAGATTAAACAATGTGAATTTACCCGAGACTAGGGTTCTCTGGAGTATGACACAAACATCGATAAGTCTCAAACACGGCTGAGGTTTAGTGTACATATAAGTGCGCAAGCAAAAAAAAAAAAAGCGGGGGGAAGGGGGGGAGGTGAGGTACACGACAATATACAACCTTTGCAACAATGGCTCAGCGCTGAAGCAAGTTAATTCGTTCTCGAACTTTACACACTTCCACTGTACGCAACTCCTCCTACCACCACAACCAAGGACCTAACCTAACCTAACCTAACCTAACCTAACCTAACCTAACCTAACCTAACCTAACCTAACGTAACCTAACCTACCACAACCAAGGACACGAAACACAAGGAAACAGCCTACTAACGTGTAGGCAAATGTAAATAAATAAACAACAAACTATGCCTGTGAGCTTTCAACATAAGATATGCAGAACCACTATACTCAAGATAAAGTTTCCAAAAGCAGTCAAACATCAAAACTGTTTCCAAATAAAAAAAGAAAAAATATAGGTCACGAAACTTCCTTCACTCGTAGTCAAAACATATGGGAGGCCCATTAAAGACATTTCCAGGCGTTCTTATTGCTATTAATAATTTTACTATTTGCTTGCGGTGACTTTACGTTGTCAAACCTATTTGAATGGAGTTTTAAAAGTAAAAGCTTGCAGAAAGCTCCGAAATTACTTTGCATTTTAATTAGTTTGTAATGTTTTGCATTTTTATGAAGTAAATACGCTCTCCGCATGATGCAAGCATTCAATCATCTTGTGTAGTCGCAGAAGAATTCATGTCCACGACGAAGTGCCTAATTATTTATTGTCGTAAAAATGGCTCTTAAGAGGACGCAATGCACATACCTTTTTCCCGAGTAATAGTAATGCGATGATTTTGACTGGCAATATGGCTCTCAAGAAAATGTCGGAATTATTAGAAAACAATGGCTTAAAAATAAAAGACTGAACGCAATCTATATCTTTACACTATTTGTTTTCGTTGCGAGTGTCCGACGTCAGTGCTACCGGACGTTAGCGATGCGGCTGTGGTAGGTGTAATGATGAGAGCTGCGCCGCCACCGCTGAGTGTCTGGCACAAGGTACTACAATTTAAAAAAAAACATGACCCCATGGCTCGGCAGTAATAATTGGGCGCGCTCAAGAGCGACACCCACCCTAGTGCGGATGCGGGAGAACGGCTACTTTCTCTTTTCTCTCAAAAAACCGAAGAGTTCATGAATATAAAGCGCTAAGAGTTCGTTCTTCTTTCGTCGTCTTCACCGCCGTCGCAGGTTGTATCGAGGCAGAGGCTGTATAGATTGTTCCAAGAGGTGGTCGGGATCGTTGCCATCTGGACCCTGCGACGCGTCGATCTCCAGGAATTAATAAAAAGCATTTAGGTCGGCGACATGAATGCACCTGCACAATTGACCCGATTCGCAATGCACCAGCTCGTAAGACAGGTAGGAGAGTTTCTTTCTAACACGCTAGTGGCCCTCTCATCTCTTTGCTAAAGAGGTCGTGAGGCCTCTAGCAACATCACTCAGCGGATGACTTCGCCTCAGCTCCATACCTTCTAACCTGAGCTGCAGATTTCGCTTCCCCTTGTTGTACTGGTTGTTCTGCTGCAGACTCGAGACGTCGAGGCTCTCTCGAGCTTCCCGCAAGTTTTCCGTTAACCACTTTCGATGATATTTTGTGATTTGCGTAGTGGTGCGCTGGGTGCTTGAGTGGTGTGTACAAAGAAGACAATTTCCCAGGGGAAACGCGAGCTCTTCCCCAAAGTTAAGTTGAACGGGAGTAAAACCCGTGGATAGGTTGATTGTCGTGCGGGTAGCGAATGCCATTTCTGCTGATTTTGCGTCCCAGTCTTTTTGTCTTTCCGTGTGCGCTACTAGCATCAACTTCGGGTTGCGGTATACTCTTTTCGTAATATTTGCCACTGGTACGTCGAAGTTCGTTTCTGCCTTATCCATAGAGCTTTACACGTATGCGCGAACCCCTTGCTAACGAAATAAGAAGCGTTGTCTGTAGTGAGCGTTGCGGCAAAGCCAAAACGTGCGAAAGTCTTAAGAAGACAGTGCCAAACTTTCATAGAGTCCAGTTTGAGTAAAGGAAACATATTCGTTAGGTGGTGGGTCACTACGAGGCAATATGTATTTCCCTGTGGACTACGGGGAAAGAGACCGACAGCGTCACAGGCAAAACACTCCCAGGGGTACATGCTTTCGACCGACTGCAATCTGGTTGCTGGCCAACACGTGGTTTCTCCTTCTGACATCCCGTGCATCAAGGTCCGTACCTCATTACATCCTGCCTCATGCCTGGTCACGTAGCGATTTCGGATTCACCTGACTTTCCTGCCCGAGAAGTATAGTACGGGACAACGCATCTACATTGTGGTTAGCCCCTCCACGCTTGTACTCGATTGTGTGCTTGTAGCGCTGGAGCGAAAAGGACCACCGACGGAGCCGTCCTGCAGGGATTTGAAGCCCGTTGAGCCACGAGAGAGACATGTGGTAAGTTCGAATTCAAAACGAAGGGCCGTCAAGTTACATGTCAAACATTTTAATTGTTAACACGATCTCCAGACACTATTTTTCGGTTGTTGAGTAGCTTCGCTCTTCTCTTCTTAGCGTATGACTGTTGGAAGGTACGAAACGAAGAACGCTGTCATGTTCCTGCAGAAGAACTGCTCGTGGTTAGTTATCGCTTGTGTCGGTCTGCAAGATGAACAGACAATTCAAGTCGGGCAGATTTATACACGTGTTTTTAGTCACAACCCTTGAAAGACACGCAAACGCAGTTTGCTATTCTTGCTCCCAACACCATTTTGATTTTTCGCGAAGCAATTGGTTCAGAGGTTCCCTTAGCTCGGCGCATTGCGGAATGAAATTTCTATATAACGCAATTGTTCCAAGATACCTCTGTAGGCGTTTGACATTGTGAGAATGTGTGTACTCCGTTATTGCACGCAGCTTATCGACTTTCGGGCGCAGCGTGTCTTTATCTACAACAAAGCGAAAAAGGTTGATTAGAGGCGAGGTTAACTGAACTTCATCTGGATAGATCGCAAGGCCAGACTGATGCATTCGTTCGAGTATGATGCGAAGGTACACGAGACGCTCATCGGATGTTCATGGAAACAAAACTATGTCATCCATGTACGCCATCACAAACTTGTACTTCGCATCGCCGAGGGCAACATCCATTAGGCGTTGAAAGCTGACGGGAAGGTGGGAGAAACCAAAGGGAAGGCAAGTGAATTAAAGCAATCACCGGTGGGGCAAATGAATGCAGTCTTCTGTACATCAGCCGGTTGAACTTTGATTTAAAGAAATCTGCGGCTGCAGTCAAAGGCTGTAAAAACAGTCGCGTTTCCAAGGGCATACATTATTGTGGAAATACTGGGAAACGGGTAAATGTCTCTGACTGACACTTCGTTTAGGCGCCTGCAATGAACAAAAAACCTTTCTGTGCTGCCCTTCTTTGGAGCAATTGTCACCGGCGAAGCCTATGGGCTTTTTGACTGACGTCCTGCGCCTCTGTCGAACATTTACGTGAGTGCCGGATCATAAAGCTCCCTCTTGCGCGCGCCTACGGGTCCTGCATTCCACATCCGAGGGGTGTAGTCTTGGTTTAGATTCGGTGCCGTAGGAGATCTGTTTTCCCAGGTCTTTCCGTGAACACAGGCATGAAGGGTTCCAGGATGTGTTGGAGCTGCTACGGTACTCTTTTCAACCTCCTCGTTGTCCCTGCCTGGGAGCAAAACTTCCTGTCGCGCAAAGTTCAATAGAATCGGTTCTAAAGGAATGCAGTCGTCTTGTCTGAAAAAAAATGCGGTAGCACAGTCTCGTTTCTCAACCAATAGGGAGTTCGAGCAAAGTCTAATGTAGTACCATCCAATACAAAGAAATCTCTACCAAGGATCATGGGTTCTGGTAATCCAGGCAGATACACAAACCGTTGCCTCCGTTGTTTGCTGTGGTAAAATATTCGTGGTCTCATGGCGCCCACAGCAGGTAGTACAGATCCCGACGCAACCTGCAAATTCATACCTGCTACTCGGAACTTAACCTTTCTTCTCTTTTGATAACCGGGACTACCGCCTCTCCGATAAGAGATATGTTTGCACCAGTATCTAAGAGTGCGGCCGTTAGAGCGCCGAGCACAGTAACTGTCACACGCGGCTCGATCGGCTTAGTTGGGAAATCAGTTCTACGTACCGCGGAGACAAGTATTACCGGCTTTCTTGGATCGGGTGTTGTTGCAGTCGGGGGGCGCAGGCATGGGCCTCTGGCTGATCGGCCATCCACGGCAGGCATATTTGGTGTTGCGAAGTTCGGACCATCTGTAGTGCTTAAAGTCTGACCGGGCCTCGCGCCGGTCCATTTGAAGGGAACTGCATTAAGATTCAGCGGGAACGCAGATGCAACCAACATCTCGTGACCCTGACAGGTTTTAATGGGCCTCCCGAGATTCACTGTAACACGGGACGCATCGTGGTTCCTGTAACCATGACAATCAGGGGCCTCAAAGCACCTTCTGCCGTCCGCCCCAACGGCGGACGCGCCGAGTACCGTTTGACGGAGACTGTGCGCAGCAGGCCTCCCGAGAACAACCACAATATGGGACACATCGAGATTCTCGTTACCGTTAAAAGTGTGAGCTTGCCGCCTGGGGATCAATGCAAACGCAGACGTGCCGGGAGTCTTGTGACCGAGAGCACCGTGAGCTGGCGTCCCAGAGATCGATGCAAAAGCAGGCTCGCCGGGAGTCTCATGAGCGATAACAGCGTGATATGGCTGCTCGGGAATGAATGCGAAAGCTTACATGCCTGGAGTTTCATGAAAGAAAAAAAAATCGTGGCTAAAAAATGACCTCCCGCTTTCTGCCTGAACGGCGCACGCGTCTAGTCTCTCATGACCGAGAGAAATTGTTGAAGGGCCACCCAGGGTCGACGGAAAAGCGGCCGTCTCGAGAGTCCGTGTGAGACTCCGGGAGGCCCGGAAGCGGTGGTGACAGCTAAATCTTCTGGACCGTGGTTTTCGTCTGGCCGGCGGATAGCAGAAGTTTATA
Organism: Ixodes persulcatus; assembly: GCA_013358835.2. Classification (NCBI taxonomy): domain Eukaryota; kingdom Metazoa; phylum Arthropoda; class Arachnida; order Ixodida; family Ixodidae; genus Ixodes; species Ixodes persulcatus. Next base: position 67,044 of record JABSTQ010005500.1, read on the forward strand.
CTTCGTCTCACCTTACGATGGACTAAAGGCAGAAGCTACGGACCGCCAGATCCAATCACGAGCCACTTAGAAATTGTGTGGTATTTTGCTTCGATGCACGAATCGGCACTTGCGTCTCGGATCACTGATGAGTGGACGGGTGGACAGTGGTTCGAATCGAAGAGCACTGAGTGACTCCACAATTTTACATCGCAAAGAAAGCCACGACATAAAGGCTCTTTGCAGCGTTGAAACTATAGAAATGATGCGGCGCTTTTGGATTCGAGCATTATTCGTCCCCCCCCCCTCCCCCTAATCAATGTTAAGCGTGTCATAGTATAGTGCGGAACGTGATTGGACTTCGCGGCCCGTGGCTTTGGCCTTTAGTCCATCGTAGGATGAGACACAGTATACAAGAGCCGGCTTTCTCAGTTTCCCTGAGTCGAAGTTTGAGGCCGACCGCGGTAATTCGGTGGTAAGTACCCTGGTTTTTCGCACCTGGAACATCGGAGCCAGGTCTGGTTCCCATCATCTTTACGGTACTGTAAGAAGAGGGGTGTGATCTGTCCTCACTTTCCGCTACACGCCCACGTACTTGCTGCGGGTTGTAAGAACGCTTATCGGTAAGATATTCTGCACCTGCGCAAGATGTGTGCAGATGGTAACGCAAGTGTTCTTAAAAGATACTATCCAATGTATCTAGTAATGGGAAGTAGTTTCATTCTCAAACTCTTTTAGAAGTTCCTTCGTTAATTCCCTTTCGTAGATCAACCGCCGAAAAAACAAATCTAGTTCTTACTTAGCTCAAAATGATAGGTGGCACAAATTCCACAAGAAACATTGCCGCATGCATGGCCAGGAAGGAAAAATACTTCTAAAATATTCGAATTTCCTCTTACCCGAAGTGTAAAAGATAAAAAAGCCAACATGACCTCGCCAAGTCAAGCTCGCCCCAGCTCACTCCCAAATAATATAGGTTGAATATTTGAGATACCGAGTGTGGTAGATCAGAAGCGGAGCGTGGCCTTGCAGACGCATTATCACAATATTGCTTAACATTCGCCTTGAATTGTGGAATAATTTGCTCTCGTAGTTAACTGTCGTTTACTAGCGTATACCGCGGGATTTAATGTGCCTTAATATTTTTTCATCAGTGCTGCGCCTACGCAAGTACTGGAAGCGCCGGTTCTGAGTACGAATGAAGTCGCGAGCTCTCAAAACAGCTGCCGAGACCAGAGTCTTCGTAAGATTTTCATTGGCGGCATCCTAATTAGGAGTCCAAATAACATGATACCGTGCCTGTTTTTTTCCTGAGGTCTACCAACCGCTGATACACTTCCTCGAGTCGTGGTTCGTAGTCACGATAATAGCCAGCAATTGGGTCAAGAATTGGTCGTACTTGTATTTTTTGTGCCTATTTGCTCCTACTACCATTTGCATCGTAGTCAACAATGGCTCCATCCTCCCATATCCTAACGTATCTTCTTCCAACGTCAGCGCTTATTGCCACTCCAAGTTTCTTGGGCTTAATCGAAAGTCGAGACTTATTGATTCGTTGGAAGATGGTATCCAACACTGATCTCAATAACAATTGCTGGATCGCACTTCCTTGCTTTGAGCCAATTGCGCGTTTGCGGCCACCGGTCAGCCATCTTACCTCAACCGCTGAAGCTTTGTGAAGGCGGTGGCCACGTGACCTTTGCCTTTGTTGTCACGTGACCAACATATGGTAGCCGTGGTAAATGTCTAGGCTTAACAGCGCTAGAGCGACTGTCGTAAGATGGCCGACGGCGGCCGCATTTGCGGAGCAGGGAACCACGATCCAGCAGTTGTCATAAAGATCAGTTGTATTCAACGTTTCTGTGTGGTCTTCGTAAGTGTCGGAGGGATTAAAACAACATCAATCTGCCCGCAATTCCTCGATTGCCAAGAAAAAAAAAATCTCCTTTATTTCCATTTTCTTACAAAATCTTGTAACTTCTCATTTTATGCGGCATTTCGTAATACATCGTTACCTATATAAATCTATAGTTTTGCTCATTTAAATTACTGCTAACTTGTTTGGGGTACCACAAAGGCAATAAAAGTTAAGATTCACACTTACTTCATTAACGAATGTTCCTTACGATTGCTAATGTGCCGTACTGCTCGCATATAGAAAACCTGTTCAGAATGTGTAACATATTAAGTATCTACAACCTGTGTAATTGTATTTTTTTACAAAGTATGAACATGTATTTTTTAGTAAACGTACTTACATAATTGAACCGTCTGGTTTAAACCAACACATTCCCAATTACCAATTTTGTAACCCTGAATACTGAAATGTACCTACTTGCCGATTAAAACTAGGAAAAGAAATGTAATCGTATAGACTACCTAAACAGCTTATTTTTTATTAGGGAGTTTTAGAATAACGTACACAATTTCAGCGCACGCTAGCTCTAAATTTGGCGCTTGCGTTAGCGCACTCGATGCATGAGTGTTTTAGAACAGCGTTTCTCCGCCGCACGCGAA
>JABSTQ010005501.1:0-26371 GCA_013358835.2 Ixodes persulcatus
AGGACTTGCCTTCCTTCACCCTCAGAGAAGCTGTCTCGGCTTGTTCCGGGCATTCGGCGGAAGGGTGAAGGCAGACGGCGTCTTCGAGGTAGCCATCCCGCAGGTCGAAGCGGCAGACACTAGTCCACCTCTGCAGAGGAAATGCAAAAACAAATATTGTTCGATATCTGTGTGTGAAGCTAAAGACCGGTTCACGCACCTGCAACTGCTTATGACCATGTGCCTTGAAACCCCTTAAATCTGTTTTGACGAGAGAAACACCTAATGCCATCTGTCGGGCAGCTGTGGAACCCTTTCAGTTCTTTGTATTTTCCCATCTCTTTACAGGCATATACCTTCCTTCTTGGCTCGAAGACCTTTTTGACAATGTTTCAAAGTACAATTTTTGGCTCACAGAATGTAAAACTTTCGCTCTAGTAAAATGCAATTCAGGTTCACCTGACAGATGCCTCCAGCGTGCAATGGTGCTCTAGACGTAAGAGATCACGAGAACTCGGTCCTAAGCAAACGCAGCGCGTGAACAGGCCTTATGAACTCAGCCAATAGCTGTTTATCCTGAGAACAAAAATGACTTATCAACATTTAGTTTATTGTACTATATAATGCTGCGTGTAAATCAACCACTCTAATTTCCAGCACGTTAACGAAAGAAAAAAAATGGCAAAAAATCAGTCACCGTATTTTGCCGATTGTAAGTCAACTCGATTGTAACCTAGCCTTTCACATATGCGTGTCAGCAAAATGAAAACAAATGTATATTTAGGGGCGCACTGTATGGCGAACTCGGGAGAACTGCAGGGCGTCTCTTTAAAAAACACCTAGCCTACACCATGCACTCGACACCTTCCGGCGTGCTTTCGTTGCCAAGCGCGCACGAGATGCCAAAGCATTATTCCAGTCACAAGCTCTTGTTGGATGCGAGACAACTGAAACTCCTCCCTGTCGTTCTCCTATGTCTTTCGTCCTTCTGGTGCTGTCGTTCTCGTCGTCATCACTGCTACGTTCCAAAATACGTCGTCAGCTTTGCCCAAAAAAATCTCGTTTCGCGAACGACCGTATCAACTGCATCTTTCGCGCCTGCTCGGTGATTGCATCGCGCGTCATGGGTAGGGATTATCGCGCACTTCTGTGAAATACGTTGCAAGCTCGACTCCCCTCCGGGAAGCACCCACATTTACAAATTCTTGGCCTACGGAAGCCTCTTCGTTGCCGACGCAGTTAAGAGATCTCGTGCCGTTGCGAATGCCACTGGCGCTCACTTTTTCCGACAGGTCGAACTGGCATCCAGCAGTGCAGTGTTGGTTGCGTTCAGACGAAGGACGGCCATTCACAATTATCGAAAACCTAAATTGCCTGGTTGAGACACGCCAATACAGAGAAACATTGTTTGCTCTCCAGCACGGTCGCACGATCACAACACTCAATCGAACAAATTGTGACCGGTGCAATGCGCGAAAACAAGCGGCGAGGAGTGAGGCTTTTCCAACATAGCTCTTAAAATCAAGTGCCGCCACCTTGGGACCGAGCTACCATGCATTCGAGCCGATTTGCGAATCCTGACCACCATAATCACTATACAGCTTAGTAAAAAACAAAAGACTAAAATTATGAAACAAGCACAAAGAATGCCCATATGCTACTGGTAGAGCCGGCTGAACTCGTAACAAGCCAAGTGTCCTTGATATCGTGACTGTTTCATCCTTGTCAGGGGTGGGAAATGCTTTGGTTCCGATTACGAGCCGACCTCCCCCCTCCCAGTTCGCTAGCATATGCTGTAGACGATACGCGCTCGCCAGCAACGCCACACAATGGCCGCCGTGGTGACATCGGTGCAAGCTGCGTATTTATCCGGTACCCCTGAAACATTTCCAATCTGTGTCTATTCCTTGAACGTGACGGAATGTTTCGCAGTACTTGCGAGATCAAATCTATGAGAAATCTTTGCATATAACACATGCAAAATTATTTTGAGCACATGGTAAAAAAAAAAGCGATGCATAGAAAACAAAGAATTGTGTAGATTGGAAAGTGAGCCTTCCTACTTTGCCAATTCTGCAATGGTTTCTATGTCCAAAATTGTTCACTTATAAGCAGCAATATGTGGTTATTGTTTCTTCCAATCTGTCTAGCTTCCTGAAAAAGAGGAAAACATCACTTCTGCTCACATTTTGTTCAAACAAGAAACATTCTTGAAGCCACATGGCAACATTCCAAAGAGCTCACCTTCTTTCACTGCACAAGTTTTGTCTTCCTCTCCCTCCAAGCGCAGCGGAGTAGTGGACACTCCACTGTAGTCCTCGAAACACAAGCTTTCTCTGGTTGGAGTATCAGGTATCTCCTCGGGCTCTGGTGGGAGAGACACCAAAGGAACGTCGCACCGAGTCCAGTCCAAAGCAGAGCCATATTTGACTGACGAAATGGTGACGTCCATCGTTACTCTCAACTGATGACATGCATCTAGTACGTAAGTACCTTTGCCAGAAGGTCATATGTACAAGACAAACTAGAGTCCACATGATATAACAAACAAGATGTGCTCTGGTACAAGGTTGACAAGCTAGACATTATCACCGTACATAAGTTCATATTATTTTGTTACATCATCTTCCGTGGCTATGTGTGCTGGGAGGTTATTCCAGTCGATTATTGTTCTGGTTGAATGGTTGTGCAGAAAGAGATAAGTGGCATGTGATGCGCTCATATGAGTGATCCCGACATGGAAAAATAATGTGACGTGCCTGACGGATGCTTAAAAATTTTGCAAGATTTTCCTCAAAGGTTAACGACCAGACTCCAGATTCTGCAAGGCAGAAGATCCTCCTCACCATGAGGGAGGAAGACACAAGCAATGGTGGACATGGTAGAAGAGGGAGAGAAGGAAGGGAGGGAAAAGTGGAAAGCACGAACTGGTCGAAGCGGTTCTGTATTTGAGGAAAAACAACTAAATCGTCTTCATTTGGCCTCTAGAATCACAAATATCTGGATTATTTTTCAATTTGGTGCACAAAGGCTGCAGAAATTAATTTTTAAAGTATTGCTGAAGCCCCTCCTTCTTGGGGCGCGACGTCACACCAGCAGTTTTGGGAATCTCTGTTCTTGCGCATCTTCAGCGCCTGTCAAAGCTATGCCCGCGCACTTCTGCTATTTTCAAAAAGGTCAGAAAGAGACGCCATGACTGGTGTCAGTGCAAAAAAATGTACCTGGCAAGCTTGCAATTGCACGCGCTGCCCACACGAGCGACACGCGCTTGGCGACCCAAAGCGTCTAGTGTGACGTCACGACTGGTCATAGGTTTTTCGTGTTTTCTCGTGTTTAGTTACATCTTTGGGGAAAACAAATGTGATATTCAGATTCACAGGATAAAAATATGCCAGAATTCACCTCGAACTCGTTTTTTTCAAGAAGTGTTTCGGCTTCCCTCACTATCCCTAACCGTGCCCATAGTATATCAACCACCCGTAATCGAAGGGAGTGGAGGTCCGTTTCAAATCTCCTGCTGAGCTCTTAGGTTCGCTCCTCCGTCTAAAAGATAGTTTGAAGACTACACTTTGGATTTCTGTGAGTTTGTTTATTTTTCTCCGTTGCGGCAAGTTTTCAGCTGAGCAAGGCGCGTCGCCGTTGTTGACAGTCGTGGATGAGACTGGTGTATGCGTGCAAGCTTGGCAATTCTGGTGAATCCTTTATCAACTTTTAGGACTCAGATGGCAGCAGAGTGGTCTAAGGATGAAGCGATATCATTCTATTTCAGCTTTGAGAGCCACGATCAACAAAAACAACCTCTACTCCATCACATGGAGGAACTGCTATGTCCAACCGCTTGTCAGACTCTTGTTTTAGACATGGTTTCTGATAGCTTAAGACTCTTCTGATCTCCGTTCTGCTTCAGTGTCTAGCTTGCTCACTACCATGAATTATGCACTCTACAGAGCAACGAGAGTTGTGCTGCAAAAGATGCTTGCCTTGCTTCACGATAGTGATGGTTGCTTCTTCAACATATAGATGGTCATGCAAAGAGGACAGACCAACGGCATCTTGAGAAGAAAAGGCCGCACAGGTTGAAATAGCAGAAGCATTGTGAGACCCTGTAACAGAGAATACAAAGGAAACTCACATGAAAGCTTCATGCTGCATGTTCACAAGAGACAAGGAGCCATACTTTTAGCTCAACACTGGCCTAAAAACATAGTGAGTATTCTCCAGTGTTTTCATTCATTTGCTTTCTAAAAGCAGAGGAATATCATGGTGGCCGCTCTAAATCGTAGCTAATATCAAGGAAGGCCGAACCGTAGCTGGCGAGCCTCGCGCAGCATTTCGGGAACCCAAGTGCGTCTCACATCTCCCCCCCCCCCCCCCCCCCACCAAAGAAAAATGAAAAGGGAAAACAAAAAAGAAGGCTGCTGTTATAGTCCGACTGGTAGCACCACCGCGGCTGCGGCGGGCACTTGGCGGCGTTAGCGGCCATGGTAATAAAGGCGGTGGCAATGGGGTTCGAAGCCAGTTGTACGGTTGTGTCCTCATTGTAAAAGCAATTTATAGAAAGAGCAGAGATAACCACTTGAATTGGTAGTGGTGAGGAAGCATTACACGTAAACAAAATGCCTAGCTTCCCGCGCACACCATGAGCGGTTTCGTGCATGTTCAGCGGCTAAATTCCTTTCAGAAGAATGCGTGATAACGCGGAGCCAGCGGCACATGGGCCGCCACACCGAGAGCCTTGATTTCAGCTTGAAGGCGCCGAGCGCTCCTCTGGCGGCCGACGAGGTCTGCTGAAGAGTCAGCGGAAACATTGGTATTTGCCATGAAGGTAGGAATAAGAGGAGGCTACATACCGGCTTAAGCCAGCCAGACAAGAAAATTCCAAGTGAAACCGAAAGTAGAGGTGGGAACGCCACCGAAGGTGACCAAAAAAGCACAAAAATGCTGTTGGTGCCAAATCAGCAGACTTTTCTGTCCAATAAGTTTTTATTAATTTTGGCCATCGTTGGGAGTGTGTACCTCCGTACCGGAAGTCACCCCCGGCTTCACCTTCGGTGGCGTCATGTCGCCTCCAAAAGCTTCCTAACTCGACTATAGTATCTATTATCTGCCCAGCACTATACAATGGCAGTGCACGCTCAGAGGCGCGCTATCTCGGGCCCAGCGTCCGCCGGAAGATGTAGCATACGCAGTCCGGAGCGCACCGCTATTTCACTCTAGACAGGTTTGGTACCCTCTGTACGCACACACGAGCATAGTACGGAGCAATGGCAGCTGGTACGGTGGCCTATAACGTCACATACAAGGCGCTTTTGTTGCTGCTTCATTGGCCCCACTAGGTTCTAACGTCGGGAACGGTGTGGTCTCATGTGAAACAAACTATGGCAATCGTATCGGTTAAAGGGACACTGACACCCCCCAAAATGTTTTTTCATTTTTCGTTAGGCGATTCATTATGGTGTCGGAATACTACCCAATTAATATTTTGCTACAGAGTCGCATGTGTTTTTAATAAAGCCAAAAAACGCAACTGCTCGAAACCGAAACCCCCGCACCGCACGGAGAAGTGGAGAGGAGAGAGTGAGTGGCGGAAGTCACGTGGCTACACCCAACCATGCTATCTTTTTTTTTTCTTTTTTTGCGCGCAGCAGGCAAATTGCGTTGCGAGATTTGTTTGTTGTGCGATTCCTTTGCAGTTATGTTCGTTCCGCTCACTGTTTTATACTTCAAGATGAGTTGCTTTGTACATTTAAATGTTGGCAATTAGTAGGGAGTGCCCGTGGTGAATTCCCATGATCAGCTCCGAAAAGAATACTCCCAAGATGTTGGGTGAAGAGCTGCCTCACATGTCCTGCACCTGAAAGTGGCATTGTATGGCAGAGGTGTTAAAAATAGAATCCCATACCATTTAGTTCAGCGACGTATTGTCCACAAGAATTGTTTCAGGGATAATTGTAAAAAAAAGAAATCTAAACATCGCAAAATGCTTGACAAAAACAAAAAAAAAAAAATGGTACACCCATTAGGGATTGAACTTGTCCCCGCTGCGTGTGAAGTGGATGTTTTTCCACTGAGCTACTGAAGGAACTCTTCAGTACATAGTAATGCAGCCCGACGACTGTATGTCGGAAAGTTTGCTGCCGATTTCCCTCCAGTACATGCAATCCCGGCTTGAAGTCAGGCAGCACCATGCATTGGCCACATTCGCACCTAGTAAAGAAACCGTACGCGTGCGTATTCAACTCAAAGTACGCACTTCGTGCTTGACGTTTGAGCAAGCGATGTCTTCAGCCACAAAAAGGGACGACGGCTCGGCGACGTCTTCGTGCAATCGGCTTGCTGGTCGGGCGTGTCGTACGGGATGAATAACAATTTTTTTGAACGGTCCAAAATTTCTCTTTCGAAGGAAGACGGAATTCACCGGTACCGTGAACGAGTGTTCTGAAGTACAGGTCCCACGCCCGTCATACGCTGTCATCTGCGAGTCACACGATATGCGAAACGACGCCATGTTGATAATTATGCAGTGAACGCACAGAATGCTTCCGGTTGTCAGTGCAACCTTTTTTTTTATTTTTTTCAATCAACGTATTTGCAGCTTTCTGGAAGCCACGAAAAATGGGTTTCATATTTTTTTTCTTTTTTTTTTAGTACTGACTGTGTGCCTTCAATGACCCACGACTTTGATTCAATAAGGTGGTCACGTCTAAACCTTAGAAAACGGCCCGTGACCACGGAAAAGAGAGTGAGCGCGACTCAAACCGGCCAGTTCTCGTTCGGCGGTTTTCAGGCGGAAAGAAACCGAATTTCGAGCCGCAAATTCTGTTCTGGGTAGTTGGGCTCTCATATGTCACGTACAACTAAAACCTCGGCGAGTATAAATACCCTGTCAGTGTCCCTTTCAACCGACAAGTCGCGATCACCAAAGGTCACTCACCGGCACGACTGCGCGGTCGTTTCTTTCCGGTACTCGCGGTCGGCGCTCCTTGGAGTTGCAGCGTCGGAAATGAGCCCCTTTTCAGTCGCGGCTTGGCCTTCGTCCCTACAAGATGTTCTGGGAAATGTTTAGAACACACCACGGTGGAACAGGAGATACTAGAGCAATCCCTTTTGACCATCCGAATCCATTTACTCCTCAGTCTGGGGTTCCTGGGAAAGTTGAAGAGCGACACACCGTCGGATTGACAGGCGCCACACGTTAACACGCAGCACTTCCTCATTCCACTTTTGTAGGCGCTATGATGCCCTCAGTGGGAGTACGACTGTCGAAATCTCAGGAGAAACACACAGTGCACAAGCTGCTCGTTGCTAACTCTGAAGTGAACGCATGGCGCTGATCTACCGCAAGTGTGCGTTGAAGACGGGAGCATGTCCTTGGTTCTGAAGCCCACTGAAGGAGTACGTTCGATCTCGTTGCTCTGTGGCAGCGACGTTCTACATCGCATATAAAGAAAGCCGCAAGAACGCTCAAACACATCGACGGGGATTCACGACATCCACCACAATCAAACAAACTTGACAAAGTCACGGATCAGAAACCTGGATTGGATTGTCTTGTTTCATTTATTGCGGAGAGTTCAAATCGATGTTATTTTTGCTCGGGCGTCATTTAATTTTTTATTCCTCCTCAAAGCTCAAAAAAATAAAAACTTAATGGATACGAAGTAAACGTTATTTCTTACATATAGCAGAAATTATAAGTGTTAGGCATTTGTGTTCGGATAGTTCAAGGACGCTTTGGGATAGTTCCACCAGTTCCACTTTCGTTTTCGGGGAATGCGCCAAAAGCGCGTTGCAATTTTCCTGCGAACATCGAGCACACAACGACACAAAGGTAAATAAGCAAAAACGTCGGGCCCCCAAAAAAGAAACCCCAAAACGTAGGCGGAACATAAAATAGAAAAAACGACGTCTCAAACTCAGCCAACTGAACACCAACACAGAAGGACGAAGTCTTTGCGGAGCTCAAGTTCGTCTGCTTTTTTTTCAGGGGTTGTGGTGATGTCCGAATGCCGAGCGCTGATTGGCTCTGATTGAAGGACATTGGGAGACCTCGATGCAACGTCGCCCCAAAACAAGCTGTTTTGGGGTAATTACGGTCAGTGCGCAGGCGAGCTGGTGGACGTTTACCACGATGATTTTAACCCGAGACTGAGCAGAAGGAGAAAGTATTTTTTTTTTTTTAAGAGGAAGAGAATAGCGGCGAGAAGTTGTGGTGGCGCCCTCTTATGGTTCCCCCTTGTTACGTCATTACCTTGCAAACAACAAGTTCGATGGTGTTTGTAAATAGCATGGTGGAAGCTTGAAATCATTGCGCTCTTAAAGGAACACTGCCAACACCGTCAAAATTAAAGTTCTTTCATTCCTCTTATTTCCGTCGATGATAATCCCCTTTCTTACGTCATAGTCAGCGTTCGGCCAATCGTGGAAGGCAGACCACAGCGACGCTTGTGTTCGCTCTCGGGGCTAATAGGGTGCCTTCATGTGCTCTTTGCTCGGGGTGATGACATCTGGCCATTTTGTCCCACACGTTAATTTTTTATTTTTGTTCAGAACCGCGTGAAAGAGAGTGTCCCTGCACGCGTTGGTGGTGCTGACTAGAGCACTATATAGCTCCTTCGGAGCAGAGTAGCGCAGAGCCGTTTATACTGAGAGAGTTTGGCCTTCTTAAGGAGATTTTGACAGCCTGACAACCACAGCAGCGTAGTCTGACAACCGGGGGATGACTACTTCCGTCCGCCATATTGTGGCTATGACTCATAGGAACTCTACGCGATTTCTCAGGAATTAACAAGACAAAGAAGTAACGCCATATTGTGTTACCGCGAAATCCACTTGTTCTAGCGGCCAACAAGCTCCGCCCATTGGCCAAACTCTCTCAGTATAAACGGCTCTGGAGTAGCGCAATCTAGAACGCCATCTCTCGGCAACTAGCGGCGAACGCCCGGAGGTTCCAACTCCGATCAGAAATGCATGGGGAACGTGAGAAAATCGTTGTTTCTTCAATATTGTGGGGATGTAGAGAGCGTCAATAGTTTTTGACATAATAAAGGAACATTTTAGAATGCTTTGCACCAAGTTGCATGCCATGTAAGGACGTAATCTTTTTTTTAAAAATTGTCTGAGTGGCATCATGCAGCAGACGACGCGGCGACGTCACAGCTTCCACGTGACCCGCTCCGGCCAACCCAAAAAGCCCATCTCCGCTGCGTGCAAAAATCGTCTGCTTCAAACGCCATTGCCTTGGAAATTGCCTTCTCAAAATTTGCACACGCATCCGATATTATTAAAACTTTCATAAAGTGTTTAGTGTTTTACCAACTTCACGACAGACTAGTTTCGAAAAGTGTGAACTCGGAGTTTATTTTTTAATCAGCCGTGTTGAGTCGATCTCCATGTATTCTCCCATAGGGGGGGCCGCCTCCTGGAACCCTGAGTACCATGTGACTCGCGCCGCGCTGCTCTGTCGGCCATGTTGTCGGCAAAACACGCGGATCAAAGGATTGCGCTACTCTGCTCCGTAGGAGCTATATAGTGCTCTAGTGCTGACCATAGAGTTATTACAATAAACGCTAGAGGCTCAGCTGGCGCTAGTGTCTACGGGACTTCCGGTTGCAAATTGAAGCCGACAGCATGCAGTCTACATTTCCAGCCTCCCTGTGTATTCCTATGGGAAAACGCGCGTGAATTTTGCCTCTTCGCCGGAAAATAACATGAATAACTTTTGTCATTTCGGTTGTACCGGATAGTATGTACCTTTTTTGGTACTGTGAAAGTGTAATTGCTTTAGTTACAGCATTTTTCTTTACCAGTGAACGATGTTAAACTTCGCTCTATTTCAGGCCCAAAACCTCTGTTTCAAGGAAGGTATGTGAAAACGAGCGACGATTCTAAGCAAACTAATGATCGAAAAGAATGTACTGTGTGTTCAAGGTTTGCTAGCATTGCGGTGGCGCTTATATTTTGCTAATATGCCCGTCCTGTCACTCAATGAAAATGACTCCGTTGTGCATCTTTACGAATGGTTAAAATTAAAACATTCGAATGTAAGAAATAAAGTACGTGGACTACGAAAGGTGTGATTTTTTTATTATTTCCTATGTCGGGCAGTTTTTATCGGGCACCTGTTCTCTGGCTTCTCCCTATTTGCAAAGATTTGGAGCGTGCGGTTGATGATTTGAACATGCATCTTTGCACATATTCATGAGCAGAAAGAATAAAGCAGAACCTATTTATTGCAAATCGGACTATATTACGTGGCTTTCAATTTATTTTGATCGTCTGCGTGCACAAGGAGTTACTTATCCAGTGTTACTGCGTAGTTCTTGCCGTCTCTCTTGGTTTTCCAGATGTCCTTCGTTCGTTTGGCACGTATATCCCCCATGCTGGAAGGCGTCGACGCCGTGTTCGCGCTAACAGTGCCCGACAGTGCACATAAATACACGTACGAAGCGGTTTTAACACCGTTTTTCATGCCACGAATTTCAAATAAAAATGCTGAAACTGACCAATTATTTCGTCTGCGTGACTGAGAAATGTTCCAATGTGCCTATACTTCGTTTCACCTTATGTGCGAGCGAAGGCAAAACTGGAAGCGCGAGCACGGAAGCTCCGTGCGTTCAGGCTTTGCTCGAGCGCGCGAGCTGGGGAGAAATGCAAAAAACGCTGGTCTCGCGCTTCTAGCTTTGGCTTCGCTCGCAGATAAAGTGAAACGAAGTATAGTACGTACTAGTACGTACATATTATTCGTGATATTTTCTCTTATAATCGAGCGCAGAGAGATAATGCACTCGCTTTTTCCCATAGAAATGCATTACCGGAAGTTAATTTCTGACTGCCTGCTGTCTGCTTCAAAATGCAACAGCACACTAGCGCCAGCTGAGCCTCTAGCGTTTATTGTAATAACTCTATGGCGCTGACTGTGCTATGGCGACATTTTGTTTTCGTCAATTTCTTTGTATTATACCCGTGAGCGCGTGCTGTCGGCATCGAGTACTACCACGGCCTCTCGATCCCCCCTGTTGGTGCGGCCTGCCGATTATTTCCGAAAACAAAATAGCGCGCGTGAGAGGAGAACTTCGCCCATCTGCCGTGGAGGCGCTGCACATCGGCGAGTGGTCTCGTGAGCTGAAAGCAATACTCCGTTTCACCTTATGTTGTACCTCAGACAAGGCTAGAAGCGCGAGCTCATAGCGTTGGGAGCTACTCTTAACGCACGAGAGCTTGTGCTGCCGAGATGTGCCTTATAGAGCAAGGAGCTCGCGCTTGTAGCCTTTCCTGCGGTACATCAGAAGGTGAAAAAGAGTATAGAAAAGGCGCCCAACGCGCTCTTGCTTCGCGACCCAGAGAAAATATATGCCCGTCATTGGCTTCGCCGATACCAAGGCTCTGTCGCGGTTGCAAAAGGCCGCAAAAATCGCTTGTCCCCACCTTTGCACCACTTTGCGCGGAGAAAATATCGCAGTTTTACCCTATGCTCGCATGCGTGGTTTGTGTTTTAGATCGTTTTTTTGCTCGTTTCTATAGTTTCATGGCAATAACCACTCATGGATGAGAAAAAAGAGACGTAGACAGCCGACTTTTGTCTGTCTCTGCACAGTTTTAAAGTGTGCAGATGGGTTACGGATCACGCGATGCCTAAAAACTGTTGCGTGCCGCGTTGTAAGTCAAATGCTGCGAGAGATCCGGAACTCTGCTATCACGAGCTTCCGTCTAGAGAGAAATTTTGGGATGCCAGGTTGAAGAACATTTCGCGAGAAGGCAGCGAGAAGGGCAGCCAATGACAACCAAGCTCCAGGAGCGTCGTGCGCTCCCTTCATTTTAAAGGCCGACGTACACTTCGCGCTTTCCACTTTTGCCCGTCACCTCCTTTCCTATATCCTCTTCACATTTTACCTTGCCCCAACCTGGCTCCCCCTCGCAGCTTAGGAGAGGGGAGCGCTATGTGGATTATCTTCCCTGCAGAAAGCCGAGGTTGTACATATAGGCATTTAAGGCGGAGGACTACATGAAGCGGAAGGTACTGCGACCGACAGCGGTGCCGACTCAATTCCCATTGTATTCGTTGTACATACAACCAGCAGGTTCAAAGAAACGCAGACCGCTCGTTCGTGTGCCACCTAACGCGTCCACGTCGCATGCGAGCGGTAGAAGCCGACAACGCAAAATGCAGTCCCCTGTAGAAAAAAGACGAGCTGTTGATGAGTGCGTGGCTATTGAACCTTGCCTGCAAAAGAGTTTGAAGTGGAAGAATGTCAGACGTCATTCAATTTGACAGCTATAGGCTTCATGGAAGATGCCAAGAAAAACGCGCAAAGCCTTCAAATGCAAGCCAAACGACTGAACGAGCGAATTAAAAAACTGAGACAAACCTGCGACGAATTTCAAGACAGATTTAAGCAAGGAAGGCTAATGTGTAGAACCCGCTCAACTTTGCAGGTGACGGAGAAAATCAGTTCGTGTTTAGCCTTGACCAAAGAGGACTCAGCTATCCACGACCTGAAGCTGTCTGGCCGTGCAAGCTCGTCTGCACCTTTGTCGAGAGGGCTCTACAGTTGGCAGAGATTCGTCGTTCTGGACGGATTGGCAAGGTTCTCTCGAGCGCTGAGCTTCCACACCTTATGGACTGCCCGCTGATGTGGTGTACTAACTGCAGAGACCGGTACCACAGCTAAGACTCTGCGAGCTTTTTCTCGGGAAGCTCGTCAGACCTCTTCTGGCTAACTCGGCTGGTGACCTAAACAGCCCCCTAGAGAATATATTGAGACTTTCGCGGAAGCCTCTTTCCCGAAAGGTATTCCGCTTGCAAACTATATGACTCCCTTGATCTGTTCGTGAACAATGAAGTTTATATTGCAGAAGTTATGCACGAGGAATCTCTTTCTTATTGTCCCTCACAGATAAATAAAAGGCACAACTCGAGCGTGCTCGAGCATCGGTTAAAATCGGAAATCATGCGTCCTAGCTATATCCAACTATTCACCGATGTTTGTTTGCAAACAAGCTCACTACCACCCCCTATCTGCGGACCCCTGCGCGCTTCCGGTTTTCCTCTTCTTTTCTATTTGTCTCGCCTACTTTTGTTATTTGCACTACTTTGTGCAATGCACTAATGTTCTTACAAACGTACAGGCCGGCTTGCTAGAACTAAGCTAGAACCAGCGTCTCAGCTGAGACTGGGTAAAAGAAAGCACTGCCAAAGCCAGCGCACGAGCTGAGCGGGACTCAAGCTGCGTCTCAAGACGCTCGCGCGCCCCAGCCTTCGCAGTGCTTCGGTGCTTCTCTGAAGGCTTATCCGATCGCTGTGCGTTCCTGAAGAATAAATAAATACACTACCGGAAGTCTACTGGGGCACCAAATACTGTGGCGCCCTCGTCATATCAACTCCCACCAAATGTGGTGAATAACTCATTACAGTGGTAATAGAAACGGGGACGGGAACAAGAAAACGACAATAGGTAGCGGCGTTTGGCCACTTCCGGTTCCTTAGGAATTTTTGTTAAGCTTTTGACAAACGATGACGATCATCTGCAAGGCTGTCTAAGTATGGTTCTGAAAACTACAGTCTGGAGGTTTCATAATTATGCTTGCACAGGCTTGCAGCTCATTGTCGTCGCTTGCCAATAGTGAAACAAAATTTCCTAAGGAACCGGAAGTTGTCAAACGCCGCTCACCTATTCGCTCATACTGCCAGCTGAATGCGGCTCTAACGCGCAGCCTGCAACTGAGTGAGCTCCTCGCAGAAAGAATTATGTGCTTCTATTCGACACAGATTTGTCACATCATTCATGCAATCTGGCACTTGTTTCAAATGAGACTTGCCGCTTCATGAAAAACAATCTAAATAGCCACACCTAGGGTGCCTACATGTTTCCGCCGCTCCGGAAGCGGAGCGGAAACATGTAGGCACCCTAGCCACACCGGGCCGCGCCGGGCGGACTGCGCCTCTCTCGCCGATAACGAGCGCCACGGCTGGCGCTGCGGGGTAAAGTAGAACTATCGCTCTCACCGGCGGCGCGAGACATACGGCAGGCCGCTCCCAAGGGGAGTCCCTTATCAAGCGGCCGTGGTACTACAAAGGGTGGCATCACCCTAAACAGAAAGACATTGAGGCAACCTAGGACGAACAGCGTAGAGGATAAACAAGACATTGACAGAGAGCAAGACGCTGTCTGTCCTCCCTTGTTCTTTCTCGAAGCTCACGCTCTCACAATACCGATTCTACAAGAACAAGAAACTCTCCGCCATTTATTCTTACACGACATCATAATCACCAACTCGCTACAACTATCCGTCATAGTAGGTTTTCCAGTCTGCATAAGGTAATAATGACTAATACAAATATAATTCCTGCAAACTGCACTTTGGACCTTCTACTCTGCAAATATTTCTACAACAGTACCTGGAATTGTGATTAATCGACTTACACAAAACCACGTCGAAGAGAATGACACTTTGTCGGAACTTGTGTTCATGATTGGTTCTCTTAAATCATGAACGTAAACCAGCTCGCCTGCGCCTTAATTATTACTCATTTCGGGACTTGTGTACCCCGTCCGTTTTTTTTTTTCGTTTTTTCCCTTGGGAGTTTCGAAGTATGTCACGAATGATTTCTTTACAAAAAAATCATTATCTTATGAATACATGAGATAATGAGTGGATACAAAGTGGATATCGTCAAATAAGCCGGTCGTGGTCAAATGAGATTTTCCCCTCAACGTTCATGATTGTCTGATGAGAAACTTCCTTCGTGGATTTAAAGCGATCCAAAAGCGCTCCATATATGCTGGCGTCTTTAGTGGGGATAATCTCTCAAGTAGGTTTCTGCGAACGGGAGCGTTCAATTTAACCGCACCTGTGACGCCGTTGTGAAATTGAAGTACGACTTTTTATATCCTCGGCATTGGCACTGAAGTAGCGTGGCACATTTGTGAGGCTGCGCAAAAATCCTAAAATCTCGGGACATGCGGTTGTGCTTGTTGTCAATTATGTTGCTAAGTGACCTTCAACCTTTGAAGAATTTAGACTTCACTCAGTCCTTGACGCGTGGATTTCAGAAAATCGAAACTGTAACTAGAGTGGAACTATGTGTCGAGTGTGTCGGCCTGTCCCTTGTGACTTCGGCAGATCAAAAGACAAGTTAACATTCATATTGTAGGACTGGCATTTTTCTTCTAGTTCTGGAAGCAAAATAAATATTTATGAATAACAAAAATAGTTTTGAAGTATTATAATTTTACAAAACAATCCAATCCAATCCAGGATGTTTAGCGTTGTTGGCTTTGCTGTGCCCGCGATGTTCTTGAACATGCCTGCTGCCTTCCTGCGGTTTGCGTAGGCTATTTAGAATGTTTGAGCTTGGAGCGCGTTGAGAGTTCACAAGCAGCTAGTGCCGCTGGTGCTTTGTGTGTTCCACTTAAGTCGCCCTCAGTTGTACCCCACTAAGGGCATCGCTGCAGTGTCTGCGGCACCGTAATGAACAAGGGCTGCGTCTTCAAGTGCGGTGTCTAAAGCCGACGGTGTGTCGCTAAGGAATAAGTGGAGTCGGATGATTGGCAGGGATCGCTCTGATGGCTACGATTCCATTATGGTGTGCTCTAGGCATTTCCCAGACAACCTGATAGATAACAATTAAGGCGCGTTCACACTCTTGCGACCGAGTTCGACGGTGAGAGACCAGACCGGTTTTTCTTGCGATCTCTTAGGACCAGCTCCGCTGCAGCGGAGCTGGTCCTAAGAGATCGCAAGAGGCTTAAAAACCGGTTTGGTCTCTCCCGGTCGAACTCGGTCGCAAGAGTGTGAACGGTCCTTTAAGGCCTAGCGCCGACTAAAAAAGGGCGCCTTTGCGAAACGCAAGAGGAGGAGACCAGTGTGCAGTCGTACCGGTCCTTCGGTGATCGCGGATCGCCGGTCGAGCCAGTCCAAATGCTATAGTTCCCGACGCCACGAGCTAATGGGACTAATCGTGCAGCATCAGAAGCGCAAGGGGAACAAGGGAGACAAAGGACAAACTCAAATCTTTAGGCACAGCCAGGTTACTGGTGTGCGAGCGAAAAAATCCGCCTAGTCCTGGTATCGAACCAGCTAGGGACCTCTCCATTTCCAACGGAGCGCTCTACCAACTGGCGAACACCAAAATGGTGTTCGCCATGTGTCTGATGTACCATCATCACTGATGCAATCAGGCACAAGGAAGGCCCAATGACTTTTGATGCTGGTTGATGGGTCCCATCAGCTCATAGCATCGGCTGCGTCCGGATGTAAGGTGAAACGAAGTATAGGGTGTCCGAAATTGCCAGGATCGATCTAAAATGGACCGTAAAAATCGACGCCTGCATGGAGCAATCTAAACTTTTCGTCTAAGGTATATTTCACAGGTCCGGTTTTTCGTGTAAAATTTCAAAGCGTAGCTAGAGTAGAAAGGCTGGAAAGGTTGCCGCCATCTATGAGCGACGGCAGCAACCAGAGAACCGGCTTGGTTTCCGCCATCTCTCATAGATGGCGGTAGCTGTCCAGAGTTTTGTGTCATCATTTGTTTCCTGACGGACACGATACCGGGGAAACTAGCCCTTAACAGCTACTCTGTAATATTGCAGCCAATCATATTACATGCGCATGCCAAACTGTACTCAAACAGCAAGGAAAAGAAATGTGCACAGTATGTAAAAAATAATAAAAAAGGTGTGATTTGTTACCTAAATTTCATGTTTTCGAGTCCCGCAACACAATACCCCCTACTCTGATACGCATTCCGTTTTGGGGCCTGAGGAATATGGTCATTTCATAGCCAGTCGTGGGAAAACTACAATGTCTTAGGACTAACCCCATAAAAATGAACTGCCCAAAATGTTTGTGCTGATAGTCGAGAGGTTGGGCGCTTACGTCCCTCCTTCTTACTGATATTTTGGAGGTCTGGGTTCAAATCCTCTTGGGATTGTAGCTCTTCATTGCTTTAGTTCATGTTTTATTATAATTCTAATCCACGATCCGGCCCCACAACCACATTCCACAACAAATGCGATCTGTGGCGGGAGGTGCAGCATTCTTTGATGGTTATCAAACAACAGGGGGCCTGGATGTGTTTGAAGCCAAAACTGTCGGAATCACTTCTTGTAGTAGCATAAAACTAATGCAAGAAGGCCGATAAATATCAATGTTTCTATACCTTCCAATTTTTCATTTTAAGACTAAATAAAGTTGAATATCTGTTTAACCTTTTTACATAGCTATAGTACTGTGACATTTTGTAGCTCATCCGGCCCATGGGTGTCACATGATTTTTTCAGACAGTTCAAAAAGCATAATTTTTAACCTCTCTTTATAAAATGTCGGCACAGTGTTTTCCCGTAGTACCTAGAAATCATCTTCTTTTTCCTATCTGGCAGATACATTTCATTTTCATGACCCCTGTGACCTACCTACCGTAAAATCCCGAGAGATAGCTTACCTAAAATCAAGAGAAAATTAGGTGAAAATAAGGAGTGGGCTAACTTTCGATGTGCAATCAAGAAAAGCTAAAAAATGCTATTTGTAAATAATTTGTCTATGTCAAACTTGTTATAGCAGCGATGGGCAGTGAAGCAAAGATGAGCTGTACTTCCCAGTCAGCAATATTCGCTTATATCCTGCCATAGCTAACTAGACAAGTTTACACCAAGGACATCATTGATCCAAATACTATGATTTCTAGGACTAAGCTATTATTTTGTGTTTAAAAAACAAAAAATAAAGCATCAAGCCAAAAATGAGGATGGGTTACCTTTCGGGGTGGGGCATCTTTCGGGATTTTGTGGTATGTCTAGTATTGTTAGTGTTATTTGTATTTATTGCTAACAATGGCCTTAACATTGAAATATAGAGTGATTGAGAAAAAGAAACCCTGTTTTTTGGCACACAAATAATCTATGCACTGCAAAAACCTGAAAGTAAAAGAAAACAAAAATGTATGCCAGTGGTGGGAATAGTTGCAAAAGTTTGAGAGCATAATAAAGCAGAACAAAAATATTAATAAACACGTTTGATGATTGTTAGGCTTTGCTGGACGTTGGCTGAAAAATAAATATTGCTTTTGGCTTTATCCTTTTATTTTAATAACACTGTTCTCTAAACTGTATTCGGTCACCAATGATAGTGTCACATTCCCACAGATCCTGCAATCTGCGATTTATTTATTGGGACCGAAAAAGTGGATTGTATTTTCTCAATCTGACCCCATATGTCATGTGCCATGCTACTGCCTTGAAAATGATTGTATACTTATTTTGCAGGAGCATCACCTCGCATTCTTCCAAACCTTGCAAGTCATCGCTGCTTCGGTGAAGGTGCTATCCCCATCCCTGTGCAAGCATCTCTCCTTGCACCAATTCATTAGTAGTTGAATGTCGCCTAGGCATGACAAATTTGCACTGCGGGACCCTCCCCGAGTTTCCACTGGTTACACCGTTAAAGGACCGTCCATGCAGGGCACAACATGTGCTATGCACAGCAAATACATTTCAAAGGGCATGAGCGTTTTAGTGTGCTCATTCGTTTCCAATGAGGACATTAACCATGGAAACAACAGCTTATCTCCTTGCCTCCTCGCTGTTAGCTCCTCTCCCGTTTTGCTTTTGGGAAGTTCAGGACTGTCATTGACAGTAGAGCCCTTGAGTTAAGCCTTAAGCCAGCAGAGCATGTGAGTGTCTATGTTCGTACCCACGATATGTGCATGCTCCAAGGCTTTGTCTGACGATACCAGTAGAGGGGTGGCTTTCACCCGGCAGTAAATGTCTCAAGGTGGACCTGAAGTCGAGGAATAACCTCTGTTTCCGTCCAGCAAAGACTGTGTACAGCACAAGCCGTGCCCTGTGTGGACAGCCCTTGATGTAGTTGGCCACTATCAAGTGACTCAAGCCGCTGTGATGCCTGCAAAGAATCTCCTAGCACAGCTTATATGTGTAAAACTAAGTCAATCTCTCCAGCTCAAACAAACCCCCAAATTTTGCCTGGTGCCGAGCTAGGGGGCATTAGAGGAAAGCAAGAAGCAGATAAGCTGGCCGCATCTGTGAAGGGTTGTATAGAAGCCTCCTTTGGCTTGTTTTACCAAGGTTCCAAGCCATTATTTTCCAAATCAATTTTTAACTTGTGGCAGCTGGAATGGGATGTCGAAAAAGAAAACAAACTTAATGTTATCAAACTCGGGAGGCAAAGGAGAACTCATCAAGTTCACTTTGCCTCCTGAGAATTGGTCATTTTCGCTGGACGCACCAATACCTTCTTTGCGGCGAGGATGCAAAGCTGTATGACCATTGTAGGAAACTTTTGCCTATCTTGCATAGCTTGTGGCATTGTGGTTTTTATCACGATCCACGTGGATCGTGCTTTCCAGATCTTATTAGGGAACATCTTCCATTTCATCGCATGTTCCTGCTTGGTAATGAGCCTTTAGTATCGTTCAACCACATTTTTGGTTATCTTTAAAAAAATTTCATTTTATGCCATTCATAATTTTTAAAACTAATTACATTGCTATTCTCAGTTGTTCTAAATTAGTTTCACTTAGTGCAACATGGCCTCAGTACCTTTTGCGCCATTAAACCCGTAATCAACAACGAAGGCGGTGTGATACAGTCGTGTCGTCTCTCCTGCATTGATCACTAAACGCATAGAAGGCAAAAAGATACTTGTGCTGTAACTGCATTCTTTCGCAGCAAAAGATGTCTTTTTTTTGTCTATGGTTAGCCAGTGGCTATTCTCGAAATAGTTGAATTCTAGCATAGGATTGGGTGACTATAAGCCAATATGGTGTTTACAAACAAGTCAATATTTGCCTGCACCAGGGTGGGCATTACACATGTGCAGAAACCAGATTTGTGTGGAGTGTTTGTGCATGCTCTGTCAACAGCAGCGCCACTGTGGTGGCATGACACCATGGCTGCAAGCTGGTGTATATGCTTGTAAGGGCATGGAAACATTTCTGCTCCAAAGCTATATCCATTGCTGCACTCATTGTGATGCCAGCTCACTGGGTAGGCTTTTTGTAAACAGAAATAGAGACTGCAGTTTAAATGGTTGTTATAGCTCTCTATAAAAGCCTTAGCAAGAAGATGTGTGATGAATAGCATGCAAGTGCTGAAAATGTAATTGTTTATATTTACATGAATAGTACATGGTGCATATTAAAACATGTTGCGACATCAGTGTCTTCAAATTCAACTTGATGTGCCGCATGTTCCCAGGAGGAGGACCCACCTCAGGCACCACCGACATAGAAGAGAAGGGCAAGTGGAAGTCTCCCCAGCAGCGAGAGGAGAAACACCAATGTAATTTTTCTCTTTACTCTGCTTGCGACAGAGTTAGCATTACCAGACACTAAAAAACACACTTGGGGGAAAGAATATATTAGAGTGCGGCACTTCTGGGTGAGAATTCGGGTATGCAACCTACTTGATGAATTTCAGAAGATATCATAAGGCAGAGCTGTGGTGCCAATGTTAAATCTATGGAAAAGCGATTATGTGAGCAGATCTATGTTTGCATTGGACGAGGTACCACCTTGAGGGACACCCGTCTAGTAGTACCTGGAGACATCATTTGTACTGAATTCAAGCTTCTCCATATGACGTTTAGCTCCTAATGAACTTTGGGTTTATATGTGAGCAGTATTTCTTTGATGTTTGTTTCTGATACATGTTTTTTTGTGTGTGTGTGTGTGTGTGAAAAGTAAGTCTGACTATGGTGTTTCTTTCAAAGCTCTTCATGTTAAAATATAAAAGTTGGCACTTAACAAAAGTGTGGCGAGTGAAGTGTTTCTACACTTCATTCTTCGTGCTTTTCTCAAATGTGACAAAAAGGACTCGAAAAGTGTGTCATTTTATTTGTAAGCACAAATCTGTTGCAATGCGCCTTTTTGCATGCGCTGACCTCGAGGTTCCTCGCATTCTTCCTGTGCACTGCATGAAGGTGTGCACTACTTTGTAACTATTACAGCCCCGGTTGGAAGTGCGGTGCCATAGGTGATACATGCAAGAGAACATTGCTTGGCTGTTTTTTGAACACTTGCTTGGGAATATGTATAAAGTGTAGATTCCAGAGATTTTTTCTGCAACGTCCCTCATCGTAAGGTATTTTTTAGATACTTGGCAAAATATTTTGATTCCAGAGATTATTTTCTGCAACGTCCTCATCGTAGTTTTTTTTTTTTTTTAGATACATGCAAAAATGTCTTCCTGGAAAGTGTTACACAAACTGAGTTAGCACCTTGTGAGCTCGGGGATTTTAAAATGCTTAAATCTGGGCAATCATTTTTCTGGTTTTTTTTTTTGTTTTTTTTTATGAAAAGTGAAGTTGATGTGTTCATTTGTTTTGTTTACATTGATTAATCATTTTCGTGCACTTGTCAAACTCTAATGCTTTGTCAACTGTACTTTGCTTCTACTTTGCTTTTTGCTAGAAAATTCAGCCAAATAATAAAACTGCTACTAAAATGTCTATGAAACAAATATGACATATGGTAAAAAGAATTCAGTGTATGAGCCGTTCGAGGTCGTATGGACACTGGTCCTGTTTGTTGCCTTGGGTGTTCATGTTAGTATGCCATGTTTGGGGTGTTAAAAAGAGGTCAAATGCCTGTGTCACATGAGTGACAGTATATTTGCAATTTATTCTCTTCTCAACCTCGCAGGTCGACTCTGGCAACCATCGCAAGATTCGGCAAATGGCACATTGTTGCTTTGCAGGTGGCTTCTTCCCACTGGCCGACTCCACTTTTGGGAGCGTGCATTTTCTGTGCAGTGTTTTTGCTTATACCAGTCCAGCATCATCGAAATGAGTGTCTCTTATTGCATAAGATAGATCTCCCCTCCAATTGGTTTTTGTTTTTCAAAAAAAAAATTTGTTGAACTTGCCACCCTATTTTTTAATTTCAAATTGGCTTTAAATTGTTTGTGCCTTTCTAGGCGATAAGGTATATTACTTCATAATTAATTTTTCTCTCCCTAATTTACGCATGAAATGAATCCCCAAAAGTTTAGATGAGCACAGCCAGTCGACCTACGTAAACGCATTCACCACCACTCCATGTATTCAACCCCGTCTCTGCTCGCTTCCCTTCGCCTACTCGCTGACCCGCGCGCCGGTGAGGTGGCACCCTCTCTTGAGAGTGCGCAACAGTTTGCCATACACTACAGTCGGGAGCAAGACCGGTGGAAACGGCGAGCCCTGGCCATATGACCTGGGCTATGACGATCCCTGGGTGGTTCCGCAGCGAGACTCAAGCAGTGATAGCCCGGGACAGCCAGCCTACGCAGCGCTGGCATGGGAAAGGCGATCCGCAGGCCTGGACACGGACTCCGACTGTGAGCTCTGAACGACGGTCGACAACAAGGGTCGGCATGCCTGGACTCCTGGTAGTATCCCACACTGCCTGGTGATAGTTAGGGGAGAAAAATTGGTCATAAAAGGGCGGGAGAAACATGTTTTTGTCTTTTTAGACTTAGGCTATGTGGCGCAAGCTACCGCCCGTTACAAAGGGTATAGCCATTACCATCCATCCATCATCCATCCAACTGCCGGCTCTGGACGACGGGCAACCGGGAGGTACATGCATAGAGTTATTACAATAAACGCTAGAGGCTCAACTGGCGCTAGTGTCTATGGGACTTCCGGTTGCAAATTGAAGCAGACAGCATGCAGTCTACTTTTCCAGTCTTCCTGTGTATTCCTATGGGAAAACGCGCGTGAATTTTGTTTCGTCGCCGGAAAATAACATGAATAACTTTTGTCATTTCGGTTGTACCGGATAGTATGTACCTTTATTGGTATTGTGAATGTGTAATTGCTTTAGTTACAGCATTTTTCCTTTACCACTGAGCGATGTTAAACTTCGCTATATCCCAGGCCCAAAACTCTGTTCCATGGCAGGTATATAGACACGAGCGACGATTCTAAGCAAAATAACGATCGAAAGGAATGTAGAGTGTGTTCAAAGTTCGCCAGCATTCCGTTGGTGCTTATATATTGCTAATATGCCTGTCCTCTCACTATATGAAAATGACCCCATCGTGCATCTTTACGAGTGGTTAAAAAAAAAAACGTTCAAACGGCGTAAAGAATAAAGTATGTGGGCTACGAAAGGTGGGTTTTCTTAATATTTCTTATGTTGAGGTTTTTATCGCGCAACTGTCCTCTGGCTTCCCCCTATTTGCAAAGATTTGGAGCGTGCGGGTGATGATTTGAACCCAGAACAAGCATCTTCGCACATATTCACGAGCAGAAATAATAAAGCAGTACTTATTTATTGCAAATCGGACTATATTACGTGACTTTCAGTTTATTTTGATCGTCTGCGTGCACAAGGAGTTACTTATCAACTGTTACTGCGTAGTTCTTGCCGTCTCTCTTGGTGTTCCACATGTCCTTCGTTCGTTTGGCACGTATATCCCCCATGCTGGAAAGCGTCGACGCCGTGTTCGCGCTAGCAGTGTCCCACAGTGCACAAAAATGCACGTACGAGGCGGTTTTAACACCGTTTTTCACGCCACGAATTTCAAATAAAAAAATTTGAAACTGACCAATTATTTTGTCTGCGTGACTGAGAAATGTTCCAATGTGCCTAGTACGTACGAATTATTCGTGATATTTGCTCTTATAATCGAGCGCAGAGAGAAAATGCACTCGCTTTTTCCCATAGGAATGCATTACCGGAAGTCAATTTCTGACTGCTTGCTGTCTGCTTCAAAATGCAACAGCACACTAGCGCCACTGAGCCTCTAGCGTTTATTGTAATAACTCTATGGGTACATGATGAACCATTCGCTGTCTTCTCGTTGTTATGTCACTCCCTGGGTGACGAGCGCAGCGCATACCGATTGGGCGGCGATTATTAGTAGAGGGACCTCCGTAAAGAAACCCACAAGTTACAGAAGAGGCAGTGTCACAAGCAATAAATTAGACCCTCCCAGTCCTAGTCTACGTGGCAGGGTATGCAGTTTATGCCGCTTTGAAAAAGCTGAAATGTCAAAAATGCAGGGCGGCGCTAACTGAAGAAGATAAGACGGCGACAGTTTCACTTGCACAGGAGAACTACTCTCTTCTCAAGGAATTGGATCGAGGGGGGCTCCTTTATCCAACTTCTGTACGCCATTGATGCCGTGACACACAATTACATTGTTGCTCAAGAACTTTCCAAGCAGGCAGAGTTTCTGAAGGTTCCGATCCAGCATCAGTTGGTCACCAAGCTTAAAATGGAACTGCTGTCTACCAACGAGACTTCTGACTTCGACGCATGTGAAGGAGATCACACAATGAGCTCGTGCTGAAGAACTTGTTCTGGTGCAGCGCAACCATTGTACTGAAAAACTATTGTGGAAGGATGAACGAAAAGGTTATGAGGCAAATTCCAAGTCAAAGAAAAGAAAATGTGAAACCCTAAAATCTAAATAATTATTTTATATTTAGTGCAACAGTTGTCATAGCATTATTATTGCGAAGCGGCATTAAAGTCTACATGCCGTACATGTGCTCTGTCTTAGTATCGCGAAAGCTACAGAGCGGCGTCTAAGTTGCTTGTGTGTGAATTGTGTCAAGATAAATACAAGAAGAACATATGGTTACACGAGAATATGCAATTTGAAGCATTCAAAGGTGGGAGAACTTATATTCACCGCATCTATTTGTAGTGTGAATGAACGCGGGTAGATGTGTGCATGAAGCTCCCACAGCTGCATGTGTCCCTTACTGAAAATTATGCTTCATGTTTGCTAAGTTTGCCTGCATTCGGTTAAATCAAAACTTGTGCATTTTGATCTAGGCGGCGTCTTTCCCTCTTTTTTGTCTTTTCTGCGTTTAATTTTTCGTCTTCGTCTCTCAGTCTCGGATTAATTACTTTATAATAAACATTCCCCAGTTCGCCTGCAGTTTTGATTTATTATCATGTGTTGACTTCTGGTAAAAAATACATTTCAACACATTACATTTTTTCGTGCTCCAAAAGTCCACATTTTTTAAATAATCTTCTTTTCATTAGCTTCACATACAAATTCAGTAACCACACATGTCATCACCAACTTGATTGTTGCTGTTATGCATTTTGGCGGGTCCCATCACTTACAATAACGTTTCAGGGCATTTATTTTTTGTTTGTTTGTGTCTTCTCACTCCTAGAGATAATTAAAGCACCCAAGATTTGGATGCCTAAAACGAAAACCCATCTCTCTCAAAACGTCGTTAACCTTGTTTATATTTATAAATCCTGTTTTACCAATTAACAAACGTTTGGGTCAATAAAAAAAAAATTGCGGTGGCTTAGCTCGGCTATGCCTGGATATACGTAGCGTGAGCTTATGCGCAAAGAATGAGAGGCGCTATCGAGCAGCTCCGGTGCAGCGTCAGACTTGGCTACTGCGCAACGGAGGCACACAGCTGGGCACGCGGCGGCGCCAGTGTGTCTGCCGCAGCTATGACGTCTCAAAACCGAAGACCAACGAGGCGCGCGCGGTGGCGCGGAGCCCGCAGCGGTGAATGGAATGGAGTGAATGGTGGCAGAAAGCGAGAGAAAACAAGGCATTTTCTTATTAACTGATGGCAAGGGGGTTTTATAGCCTCACTTTCTTTTCAGTATGGAGCGAATATAGTTTTCACATTTAAATATTCTAAGCTTAAAGGGTAAGACAAAATGGCTAGGTGGCGGAAGCTACCGCCCGATCCAAAGGGCTCGGCCGTATTCATCCATCCATCCATCGGCGGCTCCGGCACGCCAGCTGTGCGCTGTGTGACGTCACTGCTCCTCGCGCTTGCCCAGACCGGCGAGGCGCGCGCGGTGGTAGCGGAGCCCGCGGCGACGGCGGCTCCACCCCGCCAGCTGTGCGCCGTGTGACGTCCCTGCTCCTCGCGCTTGCGCAGCACGGAGCACGGCTCATTATGAGAGCCACGCGAAACTGCTCAACCTTGGCCAGTGTTGCTCACGCTACAAAATTCCATACTACTTCGGTAAATCAGTGCGCGACGCCTTCAGTGCAGCACTTTTCCGCGGCGCTCGCCAACCGACTCGTGTGACGTCACCGGAGGAGCGCTGCGGCCTTCAGCTCAAGGTGGTGTTGGCCAAGTCGGGCACCTTCTCACTCACAAGGTCTTGCGCAACTTTCCTGTTTGGTGCATACATGTGTGCGTTTGTGCACGGCATGCTATCAAGGCGGGGCTGCGTGGTGTGGACGGCACCACGAACACGGAGCTGGAAATGGGACGCTCTACGTTCCAACAAAGCTTTATTTACCCATAGGCTTTGTCTTAAACATTGCAAACCGCCGTCGCGACGTGCCGGGAGAAGTAGCGGGTTCGTGGCGACCTTACTTCGGCAGAGACAGACTTTGACCTTACACTCCGCGGTTACATTCCAGGACATGGAGCGTTCGCTTACCTC
>JABSTQ010005502.1:0-56829 GCA_013358835.2 Ixodes persulcatus
ATAATCGAGATAGACCCAGAGGAAGTTTCGACAACCGCTTTCACCTATCACAAGGGAGTGTTCGAGCCTTTCAAATTCGCCCAATACTTTTCAACATCGAATGGACATTGGTGTCGATGATACAAAGAGCACGTTTGTGATGGCGTACATTAATAACGTCATTTTCCCCAATCTTTCAAGAAATACCTCGAACATCTTAGAATGCAATCTGCCAACTTGACAGTTCACCCTGAAAAGAAAATGAACCTTCTTGGCTTTGCTGTTGTTAACCCGAGTTTTTCACCCCAATCGGGACAAGATGTGCGCAATAACCGATTGCCCGCAGCCGCAAGATGTCAAGAGCTTTCAATGCTTTCTAGGATCGATTGGATGTTATTGCCAACTCGTCCCACACTGTGCCAAGATAGCTAACCCTTTGAATTTGCTTTTGTGCAAAGGAGAAAATTGGCATTGGAGACGAAAGCAACAAGACGCTTTCCCTCGGCTCTCGAAGGCAATCACCGACTTCGCTTCGTTAGTTTCCGGGTCTCTTTAAACTGTTTGTTGTTCAGACTGATGCCAGCGACCCTGGCCTTGGTGCAGTCCTACTTCAAGAACACAACGGTGCTCTTTGGCCAGTTGCCTTCACCAGCCACATGCCGACAGCGGCCAAACACTACTATTACGCAATGAAAAAGGAGTGTCTCGCCATTATTTGTGCCCTAAAAAAAATTTAACATGTTTTTTAATTACACATACTTTCAGATCCAGACCAATCAAGTGTTTTCCTGGCCGAATAATTTGCGGAATCCAGTCGGACGTCTCGCACAATGAGCTCCGACATTACAGGCATACCACCAAGCCAGTACATACAAGAAGGGGGTTTTGTTGCGGCAGATGAGCTCTCGTGGGCTCCGTAGCAGGTCCTTCCCACTCAGGACAAACATGCATTGGTGGGAATAACTGGCATTGTGGCCGACACATCAGTCAGAATGGGGGACGTTGGTGGTCAGAGAACTTCGCAAGGCACAGTGGGAGGGGAAACTCCGTCTACGGATGTGCAAGAAGCTTGCAGAACAAAGGGTAGGCCGCACCGAGAGCAACGGTAGGTACGACTCATACTTGCTGAGAGAGAATGGACTTCTTCTCAGCTACATTTTTCAAGCGGACGATGCCGCCATGGCTCGCCTTTCAGGATTGTGAAACTTCGAATGCCGTTCATCAGTCACTTCCATGATTCAGCCTCATCAGGTCACAGCGGCAGCAGTATGACTTGCAATAAGTTACGCCATGTCGAGACTTGATCAGGAATCAGGCAGGATATACCGAAGTATGCCCACACTTGTCCAGGATGTCAGAAGTCACCTACCAGGATTTATGCAACCAATCGTAAGCCACTCTCCTTTTCAGATTGTTGCCTGCGACCCGTAATGGGATCGTTTCCTCATAATCCGTACAGTAATCAGTATCTTCCTGTCGTGACTGATCACTTCACGAAATTGGTTGAATTGTTCCCTTTACAGAAGCTTCTTTCGCAAAAAATCTGGGATTGCCTTCTTGCCGTCCTTACCAGATTTGACTTTCTTGCAGAGCTCATGGTGGATCATACTTCCGGAGCAAGGTTGTCTCGACATCTGTGCTGTGCTTGGCATACAGTACAAGCTCACTTCTTCGCAGTGTTTATAGTCTGTTGTGCCGACTAGCTGTTCGTTGGCAGATGCATCACATGCACAGCGACAGGGAACATACAAGCAGCATAATATATTATTGGTTTCCCAGGGAAACGAACACAAGACGTGTACAATTGAGAGTATAGAGTATTGCTTCTTACATCTGATCAGTGTGGTCATTGCTTCAGTTACTGTGGTTAATTAAAAAGGTTTTTTTCTTACATTCAATCAATGGATATTGTTTCAGGTGCTTCTGGTACGTTGCCTATAGGCAGTGGATGATGTGGTTGTGACTGCGACTGGGGCAGAGCAACAGGCGACCACTGCCCTCATGCATGGTGAAAACAATTTGGGACCGATCGCCAGCGAAACTTTTTCCGGGTTTCTGTGCCCTGATCGCTGCGACTGAATAAAAGTGTTTTTGTTATACTGGGTATAGAACCATGTTTTTCTCACCACAAAAGTAAACAATCCATCGTCCAATGGTCGTTCTTCACACAAATGTATCGTTAGCCGTTAGAGCCAAGTGGCAACTTAATATTGCACTATTGCCCAATTCAAAGCTGTAATCGATTTGCATAACGTTTCACCAAGAGCACTCGGGGTTTCGTTGGCTGCCATCTTCGCGGCGCTTCTGTGAAAATATTTCCATACTCCATTTCACCTTACACCTGACTGCAGCGGACGCTACGAGCTATTGGAGCCAATGGGCAATAAGTAAAATAGCAGCGCCCCTAGCGGTTCAGGTGCACTCTGGGAGGAGGAGACTGTCAATAAGTAGTTTCGGTTTCGCCGGGTTGTGAATCTGTCGTCTGCTATCGTCTCCACATTGCCATTGCTCACGTCGTCGTGGATTGCTCCACACTTGTGAATGATGCACTAAGTGCTCTTTTCTTCTCGTCGCTACAAATCTGACACAGCGAATAATGAAACAATTAATTTTGCTGGCACGGGTTTTGAGCGAGAACGTTCCAACGGCGAACTGAAGTGAACGTAGAGCAACGTACGCCGGATGCTGTGCCAGCTCGCTGCGTGCATTTGTTTGCCACCTCGAAAACATCCACTGAGACTGGCACTCATTTTATAACACCCTTGCTTCGCCAATCGCTATTTGCAATTGGGCTAACACAATACATGACAAAACTCGCTGTACGAGAACGTTCAAGCGCAAACTTGCGCCCTTTGCTGTGTGAAAATTGGCCGCGGAAACAAGGGTGTTGTAGAAACAGAGTACTAGTCTCACTGGCTGTTCTCAAGGTTGCAAACAAATACACACGGTGAGCTGGCACGGCATTCGTCGATCTGCATTTACTTGACTTCACGTTATGGCGTTTTTGCTCGTCTCCCGTGTCAGAAATGAATTTGGAGTTTTCTGGCGCAGCAGCAACATAGGCCATAGTGCGCCAAACACAGTCCCCCGTGTCAGAAAAAATCCTAATTGTTTCATTATTCGCTGCAACCGATATGTAGCAACGAGAAGAAAAGGGTACATGCTGCATCGTGCGCAAGTGTGGAGCATCCACAGCAACATGAGCAATGGTGGTGCAGAGACAATAGCACAACACATGCACACCCAGTGAAACCGAAACTACCCGTTGACAGTCCCCTGCTCCCAGAGTGCGCCTGAACCATTGGGGGCACTGCTATAGGATTTAACAAAGCCGAATTTTCGCCGATCTTTTTTAAACATTCCGTAACAATATTTTGTTGCCAAACCTAAAAGTTGATGTTTTGTATTTCAGGCAAAAAAGGTTTAGGTTTCTTATTTTTAAATCCATATTGACACAGTTATTACTAAATAAGGTATTATTCTGCAAGATAATTGTATAGGTGTCATTTTTGCAAGTTTACTGGCAATTTTACAGTGACTTTTTGCAGCAGTGGTGTGACACCGAGGTTGGGTAGTAGCGATCACAGCACTATATAGCTCCTAAGAGCAGAACAATGCAATCCTTTGAATCCGCGTGTTTTACCGACAACATGGCCGACAGAGCAGCTCGGCGCGAGTCACGTTGTACTCGCGGTTCCAGGAGGCGCCCGATTTATGGGAGAACACATGGAGATCGACGCAGCAATGTTGATTAAAAAATAAACACAGAGTTCACACTTTTCGAAACTAGTCTGTTGTAAGGTTCGTAAAGCACTAAACACTTTACCAAAGTTTTCATAATTATGGATGCGTGTAAAAATTTTGAGAAGGCAATTTCCAAGGCAATGGCATTTGAAGCAGACATTTTACGCAGCGGAGATAAACGTTTTGGGTTGGCCGGAGCGGGTCACATAGATGGTGCAACAATTTTTGTGTGCATTTTCTGAACACTGTGAGAGACCGTCAATGCATGTAACTGATTCTGAACGTCGTCCTCCACTGCGCCACGTTGTCTGCTGCATAATGCTGCTCTGGCAATTTTTTTTTATTACGTTCTTATGTGGCTTGCAGCTTATCGCAAATTATTGTTGTTATTCTTGAGGCAAAAAAAAATATTGAAGAGAACCACACTCACAAAGGCTGACATACACACAGTTACCATGTCGTATACTCCACACCTTGCTGTAACCGCTGGTAGTACTACACTGCCCGATGGTAACCGCACGGCGTCCATTTGCAATCCATGGCTCTGTTTCATCTCGCGCGTGTGCAGAAATTTGCCAAATTTTTAACGAATTTTCGCCAAACTTTTTTTAACAGTTTGGCATATCTGCATCTGAAGTTCAGCAGATTCGGTCCATCACTACTAGATACAGACAGAGAGAAAGACTGGCCAAAGCACGAGTGCCGACAGATTATGTTGCATGTAAATCCTAGTCAAGGGCTTTGTTCGCAGAGCCACATTGGCTGGGAAGGCTCGTACACTACGCTGTTTAGGAAAAAGGCTTGCTCTTGCTCCTTCAATGCACGTACGAGTTACCCAATAAATAAATAACTGACATTCCTTCCAGTGGTTAAAATCAAACCTTTTTGCCAAGGCACAAAGGAGAATGATGGGGACACAGACAAATGCCGAGTGTGCATGTCTTGGCATCTGCAACAGTTACTCTTGCAGATGCCGTGTGTAAATGCACTTCCAGCATGCTCCCTTCCCTGGTGCTTGACAAAAGTTCTACTATCCGAACAAACCTGAGCATAATCATTCGGCTTTGGCTAAAACTATTTTCATTCGTTTCCTCAAAGGTTAGCAAGGCATAATAGGTTGTATCTTTGTGAACCAGTGAATAATCGAGAAGAGACAATGTTGCAGATGGGAGGGGAAACCGTAGTGTAGACTGGAGTATATGTTTAGCTTTGTAAGTCTGAATGGTATTGAACTTGTGTTAAATGTTTGTGCTGTCATGCACAGTTGCCCAGGTTTGGTCTATACAGTTCCAGTCTACCTCCTCGATGAAAGCCCCATTTATTAAAGACCAACAAGAGAACTGCTTTGCCAAGGTGTAGCCTCTTCAGGTTGTCTGTGGCAGCACATGAAAAAAAAATTCAATGCAGTATTACGTGTGAGGGACATAAAAAAAAAATATGCAGAGAGCATGTATTTCAATACTCGTCTGTGGCGCATCAGTACACAAGGAGGGGCACACAAGCAATGGATAGCATAAAAAGCACGAGGAGCGCACTATGACGAAGCAAGCAAGCACTGTCACTGGGCAAAATTAAAGGGGTCACAAGCATGTCGACGCATGCGGAGGGAGGGTAAACAAATGCACAAGGCGTGCAAAGATAAGACAAACTTGTAAGTTCTAGGCGCACATACGCATAGCTTACCTCTCGAAACCTTTGGCAGAGTGGGATGGAGAGTATGTCGCATCAGAGTCTGGCATGCTGCTGGGAGCAGGAAATATGCAGTTGTATGGCACCTCGATGCTGCAGTAGGGGACGGCAGAGTCGAAAGTATCCAACGGTACTGGCTCCTCCACGACCAGGGAGATTCATCTCGACAGTGCAGTCGCTCAGGATCCTTTCTGCCTTGCAGGATGCAGCAGTCCAGCTGCTGAGACTAGGACCTGCAAATAGCACTTTTATACTACAATGTTTTTCACAATGCCTGAATGATGCAATTTGGGCGATCGATAGTTTGTAACACTTAGAAGAACAGAGAGTTGGGCGAGTTGGTGGGAATTCATCGTAGGAAACAGCGAAAACAGACGAGGACGTAGAAGAATCACACGGGACGAGCGCTGCGCTCGTTCCGTGTGGCTCGCGCACTGGCCGGTCAGTGCGCGAGCCACTCGTGGGAACCGGCACGACAAGCACAGGCACATCACAGGGCGTCTCATTTGGATGACCGGTTTCCACATTCGCTCGTTTCGCCGTGCTTTGGCTGCGCATACACGCTCCAAGCTCGCGAACGAAGCGTGTTCTCAGTTATGAAGCTCGAACCGGGAGGCCGGGAGAAAAAGAATTCCTGCCGGTGGCTTGCGAGATCTGGCAGCTGTTTGAGAAAACAGAGCCGTGCATTCTGGTCCAAGTAAATAAGCCTCACCGCAGAACGACGACAATGAGTGTGCAGGCGAGCTGGTGGATGTTTTTATGTTCAAAATTACCCGAGTCTGTGGTAAAAGAGAGAAAACCTAGGTCCTAGAAGAAAAAAAAAAGATCGTGACGTTATTAGGCTTAGGTGGACACCGGCACCATTCCGGTATGGACAGCATTGCCTTTTGTGACCCTGTACGCGCGGGAAATCCTGTCCCACTGAGTACAAATAATGTATTAGTATCCTTTTGATTCAGGTAACGTCATGCTCGCAAACTTTCGCATTCTGTCGTCATCACTAGCGTCTCAGAGGTATTCAGCTTTCTACGATGCGTAGTTTATTTACGCGGATCGAAAAACACGGTTTTCTCTTCTACAAAACACCCTCAGTTACGAACACGTATATCACGCAGAGTGCTGCCAAATGCGATGTTCATGAAACTCACAAAAATCACCAAAACACTAACCAGGACTTTTTCGCGGGTTCCTCGCTCGGTCCCGTCGGCGACGGGAAGCAGAAGGGTCGGTACAGCAGACTGATGGCGTCCACAACTACGGTCACCGCTGGCGAATGCTTCGAAGCTGTCCGCACAGAAACGAGGAATGTGGAGGACGTCCTGGGTGGTCGTTTTCTTGCCTGGTGCAACGTAACCATTCGCGTCTTCGCGACCTTTGCTTCGAGAACGGGATGAAGTGGGATCCTCGGGAAGAAAACCGGTAGACGACGGAGTTGAACTTGACAGAGCGACGTAGCCGCGTCGCCGCGCGGGCAGATCACTCCCGCGTAACAAGGCAAGGAGAAAACATAGTTCGCTCGTTTTCAAACAATAATGGCTGTATTACGTCACCTACATCCTAAGATTTGACGTGGTTGTCAAAATATAATGTGCATATGTCTAAAAAGAGCAATAATAGTAACTTTCGGAATCTCTACGAAATTAACAATTTTTATTGGTTGAATTTTATGGCGGTGGTGGGGACACAGGAAGGATTCCCAAGAGGAAATAGTGCCTGCATTATTTCTATTGCTGCGAGTTTATTTCGGCGTCTTGCAGTCTAGAACTGGTCATTTTCATTGACTGAAGCCCAACATACAATATGCTTTCAAAAACAAATTTCTCCAAAAAGCACTTGTGTGCCCCTTTAAGTCAGACCGCGAACGGGACCAGCGCGAATCGTATCTCATATACCGATTCAACACGATCGATAAAGGAATAAATGAAAATCCCTGAACACTTGCAGCGATTAAAACGTTGTCTAAGAATTAACAGGGAACACCAATGCTCACCCTGACCAAGTGGCACTCTATTTGCTGGTGGAATTGGACCATTATTTTTGTGTGTGTGTGTGTGTGTGTGTGTGTGTGTGTGTGCGTGCGTGTGCGTGTGCGTGCGTGTGTGTGTGTGTGTGTGTGTGTGTGTGTGTGTGCGTGTGTGTGTGTGTGTGTGTGTGTGTGTGTGTTTACAAAACAGTGAGCCTTCCACACGCGCTACTGTGCACGCTGCGTCCTTTTTCGTCCGTCTACCCACTCATATGCGAGATCCGCTAATATTCAATCTTCTTTTCATTGGAAGGCGAAGCAAATCTGCGCCTTCCGCGCAATGCTGTCTTGCTGAAAACAACGTTACTCGGTCTTGACCCTAGGCATGCGTATTTATTTTATTTAGTTTAAGTTTTACTTTAATGTTTTATCTTTTAAATTTGTATTTTTAATTCTCTGTCCGGTACGACGACGGCTTTGCAACTATCCGGGGGCATTCGCCCACCCTCCCCTGCGCCCCCCCTGCCCCGCGATCTGCTCCTTGCTCCCCTCTCTTCCGCGGCGTGCGGCGCCCGAGGGGACGCGGTGTGACTCGCGGAGACGGACGCCCACATCGGCTTAAGGCCTGACCACACCAGCGTAAACGGCGCCGCGGGTCGGCGCCACCGGGCGGCACCGCCGTCCGGCGTCCCAACGCGAGGAGTCCACATTGTCCTCCGTTTTGCGGGCGTCACGTGACAGCACTGGCTCTCGCGATCGTGCGCGCACCTCCCCTCGGATTTCCCGCTCTTTCGTCGTCTGCTCTTCGGTAAATATTTACGTTTTGGCTCTCATCTTTCGCATATATCAGCATCGAAACCGCACTTGCTGCCTACATGGTAGGTGTCCATGATGACCTGGTGATCAGTGTGAATGTGATAATCCTAGCCTGCTCGTTAACCTTGTGACGTCGCCGCGCTCTGAAGGGAAGGAGGCGCAGGTTTTGGGTCCCGCCGAGTTGGTTCTACCGAAACACCGAAGGACAGGTCAGTGCTTTGCTTCCCCGGCGGCGCGACAGAGACGAAGGCTACTTCCGAAAGTGTCACCAAATCAACACGACATCCGTCACAACACAGACGAGATGCAACAAGTACCATGGAGAAACTCACTTGTAATTCCGAATTCCTCTCCTATAATTTCCCAGCGGTTGTTTTAGCGTCATTATCTAGGTAGTCTGGCTGATAAAAAGGGAAACAGTCGCACAGTTTCAAGGAACCGCTCCGTTGCGGAAGGCGTCGGGGGGAAATAGGGATAGCAGTCGACACGAAACACGTCCTTCGGAACGTGGAAGACGTGCGGCGGAGACCGGTTTGAGCGTTGCCATGGCATCGCGACGTCACTATCTACGCCACCTCCCATTGGCTCCTCTCTTCTGCGGCGAGCGGCGGCGCGCTCTGAACCGTGCAAGGAGCGGTTGGCTTTGCGGCGCCGTCCGTCGTCCCGCTGAAGCCGAAAACTGGTTTCGGTCGGCAACCGGGAGCGCCGACCGTCACGCCGTAGGCCTCCGCGACGCCAATGTGGCCGCGCCTTTAGACTTACGGGCAGTTAGTACCGAAGATGTCGTTCCAGAGCCTGTGCCGTCCGTTTATGACCTATTGTACCCACCGCAGTGTCGGAGATCTCATATACGCCTCTTTAGCTTTAAACCCGCCGCCCTAACGTGGAAGCGCGCTCAAATAAAACTTTCTTTTTTCGGGCGTTTGATTTTGTTTTAATATGTCTGCTTTTTTCATGTCTTTTTACTTTTATTTTTCGTGACGTCACGTCCTCCTCGCCCCATTGGCCGCTTTCTGTTTTGCGCAGTCTGATGCCCTCACATGTATGCCATCTCCTGACGAAGCCGAGCCTCTCGGCGAAACTGCCGTAATACATGCAATAAACTCTTAGCATAGCAACTCCGCAAGTACGGATCTCTGACCTTTAGGTATATATATAGATATATATATATATATATATATACATATATATATATATATATATATATATATATATATATATATATATATATATATATATATATATATATAGATACATTTTGAGAGAGCAGTTAGTGCATTTTCGTCAAAGGCCCCATGAAACGAATTTTGGGCTAGAATAAATCAATTTATACTTGGATTTTACTAATAGCACATCGTTCAGTGGGCCAAAAGAAAAAAGAAAGGTAGAAAGTCAAAAGCCTGATTTTCGGTGCGAAAGTTTGAAAACATAGCGGACTACTTCGTACCTCTTTCCCTTCGTAAGCTCTCTGCCTTTCGGACCGTTTTGCTCCTCCGCTACGGTATCCCCGAATAAAACGCCGCAGCTGCGCATGCGGGCCGCCAGCCTTGTCTGCATAGTTCAAGGTCTTGTGGCAGATTACGGAGCGCTATCCGGGTGCTTAGCGGGCTGCAGAAACGGTCTACTAAAACTCATCCGCGGACCCCGCAGCGCGTCGCCGGGCCCAAACGCAGGTCACACGGCACCGGACCTCACTTAGTCCCTTCACCCCTAAGCTGACATTGTGCTGGAAGCTACGCGCTTGCCGGACCAATCAGCCGCCTCCCTTTCATCACCTGACCTCATTCTCTTTGCGTGGGTATGCGCGAGAGAGCGTGATCACGTGACAAAAGTGTGGCTGGTCCAACGAGCACGTAGCTTCAACAGCACTGTCAGCTTCGGGTTGAACGATGTGGGGAAAGCAACTTTTGTCTGAATTTTGAGCCACGGGCTACTCTTCTACGGGGACAATGGCTGTGTCCGGCTACAGAAACGAGATTACGAGCAAGAGGGGACTCCCCCCTTCCCGTCTTCTTGAACTCTTTGAAAGAATGCGCGACTTATGAGTTGAGGAGGAAAGCTAAAAAGGAAAAAGTTGGAAAAGCGTTTTTTGCATTCTTCGGGACCGCTAACAATAACCAGATTAGTCGGTCTGGAGCGCGCTCATGGACTTGTCCTTCCGTTGCCCTTCGAACGATTGGACACCGACGTGATATTTCCCTTCTTAGTATGGAAAGACGAATTCCTCAGAGACATGTCCCTCAATCTGTCTAAAGAGTCAATTGCGTGGCGAAAGTGCCTTACCAAACATATTGAACCGTGTTATTTATGTGTACGTCCCGCTTTACAGGAGACATACTCATTGGTATAGTTCATTTTAAGTTCATTTATTTCTCTTGATTGCCCTGACATCCGGTTTGATGTTAAGCGGATTGTAGTAAGATGTAAGAAAATTACGGGGGACCAGTCCAAAGTAGGAATAGCTCTTGTACTGTTGGGGGATGTTTCCTTTTTGGGCATTTGCGCGCCCACTTTTCAGTCTAAGTGGTGTGGTGAACCTAATGGTATATTTGGCTGGTTGAGTTTTAGCGCTCTGGAGCGCTCTGAAAAGCCGATGCCCATTCGGCTGGTTGAAGTCGGGCGCTCTAAGTACATTTGGCTTGTTCTTTCAGAGCGCGCTCTGAGAATCCGATCGGGTCGTCCTCCGACTCGGAGCGGTTTGAGGCGCTCCGACTGTCAAGTGGGAGCGCGCGCCAGGGGACCGGTCACGTGATCCCAGCCATTTTTGTTGGGCTGGAAGAAAACCCGACACGGCCGCCGAGAGACCCAGCACCCAGCAGCTCCCTCCTTGGCTGCTTATCGTTGGAACTTGGACGCTGTGTTCGAGTTTCGCAACATGGCTTAACGCATGTGTTTAGCGTTGGCGGGGACACCGTCAGTGCTGCTGTCCCATTTAGCAGACGACAGCAGCAGCTCGGAGGACGACGACGACGGTCCCGCCTACGAGGCGATGTTTCGAGAGTTGTTCGACGCGCCGTGCGCAGTACCAAAAGTAAAGGAATATGTTTTGACAGTAGTGAACGCCTACTCCGACAAAGAGGTAAGAAGCAAGGTACCAGTAAGTTAGCTAGTTGTAATGTTATTTTGTTTGATAGTTCCGCAGGAACTTTCGTCTGGCACGGGTGCCCTGCTACGACCTTATCGACCAGTTCGAGGGCTGGAGCTTTTTTTCATCGACATCTCACCACGGCGGATCGCCCACCAAGACCGCAGAGGAGCACATCCTTTCATTCCTCTGGTGAGCCGTCTTTGCTTTTATCCGGCGTATAGCAGCAACACTGCTGCATGTGTAAAATGTGTACGAGAGGCAGAATTTTTTTTATGCTATGCTGTCAGTGGTAACGTATAGATTTCAGTGATCTAACGTCAAAGCTATACCTTCTCGAGCTTGCGTGAAGGCCGAAGAAAGTCACGTGCACGTTCTCCCAAAGCAGTAGGGTGCAGTACTGTGGAAGCTACGCTAACCTCCATAACGTAGCATCAATGCCGAGTATAGTACATGCGAAATATTGCATATTATGCTCATAAACAGCTGTTCATCACATGCTGAGCATGCAAGTTGAGAGCAAGCTATTGGCGACGTGAGCGATCGAAAGTGTCGCTGTGGTCGGCCCACCACAATTGGCCGAATGCTGACTATGACGTCAGCAAAGGATGTCTATTGGACGGAAATAAGAGGAATGTGAGAACTTCAATTTTGACGGTGTTGGCAGTGTTGCTTTGAGACCGCTATGATTTCAGGCTTCCAGAATGCTGATTACAAACACCATTGATCTTGTTGTTCACAAGGTAATGACGTCACGAAAGGTAATTGAACGAGGGCGCCACCGAAACATCTCGCCGCTAATACTCTGCGCCAACTTCGGCTGGGTAGCTAGTAGTGATCGGCCGAACCGGGCAAAGTTAGGATTCGGCAAAGTTCGGTACGCACCGAACTTGTGACCTAAAATTCGGAGAAGATTCAGTAGAGATTCGGCAGGCCTCTGCGTATTCCCATACTCGCAAACCAGAGAGCCTCTGCGGACGAGGATACACAAATTTTGTTAAACAGCACTTTTGCTCAGCCGTAATTGTGTTAATAATGCTAAATACGTCAAAAAGTAATTTTTCAGAAGCTTCCATACCTTTTTTCTCACAGAGAAAATAAGAGAGATCAATCGGCTAGCTGGTCTGGCCACTTTGTGCCTAGCCGAACGTGTGTACCGAATTTCTCTAAAAGTTTGGTAAAAATTTGGGTTTGCCGAATATCAGATTCGGAAAACTTCGGCCCATCACTAGTAGCTAGCTGTAAGTTGCCGTCCAGCTGAACGGGCGCCTGTACAGCCGAGGGACACTCAGCCTCGGAGAGCTCAGCATTAGAGTGTCGTTAATGTACTGTGAAAAAGGTGACGCCAACTATAGTCCCTCGACTTGGTCTGCTTTAACGTCCTGAGGTAGTTTATTTAACAACCGTCTTGGTGAATTTACTGCTTCCTTGGTAATACAACTCGCTCTTTATTGCCGCTGCACCATGAACTCCGAAAATCATTTATTAATTCGCTCGCTTGTGATATTTTTGCAATAAAAGTGGCAGCTGCGAAACCTTCCTGGATTATCTGCGAAAGCACAAGAAGGAAATCGCCAACTCTAACCATATGTTACTGAAACAGTGTCTCGGAGCTTCAAGGCTAGTTTGGGCCCATGTTTAAAAGTGAGTGTCAGTAAAAACATGCGTCACTGGTATGCATAGAAGCGACATGTATCCTTGTTGCATTCACCTATGAACAAGGAAACAGCCTGGTCTCGAAGCAGGATAATGTTTACTGAACTCATGATGATTTTCGTCTTATGTTTCTTCTAACTGGGCAGAG
The DNA here is from genome assembly GCA_013358835.2 of Ixodes persulcatus. Taxonomy (NCBI): domain Eukaryota; kingdom Metazoa; phylum Arthropoda; class Arachnida; order Ixodida; family Ixodidae; genus Ixodes; species Ixodes persulcatus. The sequence continues at coordinate 13,081 of JABSTQ010005502.1, forward strand.
AGCTGCCGAACCTTAACCTTATGAAATACAAGAATATCTTTTAGGTTACAGCTCAATGTGGCACCGCTACATCTTTTTAGGTACGTGGCCAACAAGTCTTCGATGCGGGAGTGTGCTTTGCTCTTCAACGTGGCAGACTCAACAGTGTTGGCCGTGATAGACAGGGTGCTGGATTTTCTCTGCAGCATTGCTCCAGACATAATATGCTTTGCTGCTGACAAAGGTGCCCTGGCCAACGACTTCAAAAAAGTAAGCTTACTCATACACCATTGCATCTTATAGGGGGCGAATGCATTGGCTGTAGGTGACAAGCGTATGTTGGCATTCTGAATGATGCCTACATCTTTCGTTCCAAACGGCTTATACTAGTGAGTGTTCAAAATACAGCCGGCCGAGCGTGCTATGTGTCATGGGAGTCCCAGGGCAATTGTAATTTGTAACTTCACGAGAAGGGGCGAAGCTATGGGGGGCTGGCGTCTTGAGCTTCGCCACTTGGTGGCGTCAACACTTTGGAACCTCAACATGCCTGAGGACTGGTTAGGCAACATCGACGAAGGCAATTGACTCGTTCCTGCTCTTCTCTATCTCACCCTGTCTTTACGCAGGGGTTGAACAGGTGCGGAAAAGAGGTGAAACTTGAACATTCAGTTTTCCAGATTTGACAGGAGTGTGCGCGCGTAGCTTCTCACTGTATTTTGGATGAGCAGTGCTGCTTTTGAGTGGTTCGACTCAACGACGTCCAAAGTAGCTTTGGGAACATCTCCTAGCTGCAATCTGGTAGTCAGTTTATTCGTTTTAGATGAAGCTTTTAAGACCCTCTGAACAAAAAATGGGTGTCAGTGGTATTGCTGCCACAGCAAGCAACACATAAAACTATAGAATAAGTGCTAAAATATTGTTTATGTACTTTATGTACAGCTTTAACAGCCTTTCTTCTTTTTTCCAGTGTGCAGGCTTCCCCAACGTGATTGGATGCATCGACGGCACTTACATACTTACACGATGTCCAAATAACAAGACAAGATCAACCTACATAAACAGGCATGATCAAGTCTCCATCACGATGCAAGGGATATGCGACGCGAAGGGGAGGTTTCAGGATGTATTTACAGGACCACCCAGCAAAGTGCATGATGCTCGTGTCCTCAGGCCGTCAGTCGTGCAGCAGGATTTGCCCTGCCATTTGTGCAGTTAACAAATACCACCTGTTAGGAGATGCAGCTTACCCCATCAGAGAGCACTTGCTGACACCCTTCAAAAATTATGGAACCATGACGAAAGCTAAAGTCGAATACAACCAAAGACATGCTTCAACAAGGGTGGTGATCGAAAATACTTTCGGTATGTTGAAGCAGAGGTTTCGGCAGCTGCGGTATGTGGAATTCACGACAGTCGACAAGATTACCCGGCTCATCATAGGGTGCTGTGTCTTACACAACATTTGCATGGATGCTGGTGACGTGAGTGTTGAAGACATCCTGACTGATGAAGAGAGGAGAGAACGAAGGGAAGACATTGCCCTTCATGCCAGGAAAATTAGAGCGGAGCTGGAGGCAGTTCGGCAGCCACAGACTGCACGTGACAACGTACTCCGCCAGCTCGGCGAAGCAAAGAGGAACACCAGAGCACAGCTGTTCTGAGGTGTTGCACAGTTTCAAAAAGAAGCTGCCCGACAGCCATGCAAATGGACATCAACGCAGGACAGTGTTTCTGGGTTTACCATGATTTATTGCACATTTCCATAATTTATCGTAATAAACAGTTATGATGTACCTTATTTAGGCAACCTATTGCTTGTTAGCGAGGTCTCTCAGGGTCTGCATCTGCGCCTTGTGCGCCTGCAGCAGCTCTTGGTGCCGCTCCTCTTTTCGTTTCTCGCGTTCTTCTTTTTTACGTTCTTTCGCATCATTCAGTGCTTTCATTTGCTCGAAAAAGAACACCATGTGCTGCATGCGGCCGTTGCTTGGTCGGATTCCTCTGTCCGCTTTCCGCTTCTTGCATCGGCTTTCCCCTCCTGGGGCTCTTGTTGATGCGTCGTCTTGTTCACTGCCTTGGGAGTTGTCGATGTTGCCGTCTTGTGCAGCGCTAGAAGGTCCTGCTGTGGACCTATCCAGTGTCGAGTCTTTGTAGGTCACTTGGCCGACGCTTCGTAACACTTCAGGCTCAAGGCTGTCGTCAATGGCCCTAATGGCATTGAACTCTTCCTCATATGACGTTTGGCAGCGTGAGTTGCCCGACGTTCTGTTGTGGTTGTCCTCGCTGCGTTTACGTTTTGCTAGCGTCTTGAACCGGGTCTCACAATGGACGCCTGTGCGTGTGATCTGCAACACTTCGAAAATATCTTTGGCAATCTGCTCATACATCGCTCTTTTATTCCTGAACCTTCTCATAGGTCCAACCTGTCTTGAGTATTGGAAGTAGCTGTTGAGGAGCAACTTCGCTTCTCCTATGCCCCATGGTGCTGTTCAAGAGAGAAGAAATCAAAGGAGGTGGAAATAGTTAATAGAGTTCCCTAACATTTTGTGTGAATTTTCATTGAAGCACTTGAGGCCTATATCGCCAACCATAGTAGCAGCTTGGCATGTCTAGTCTGCAGCCATTATTGCAGTGCAATAACCAGAAAATTGGTCAAGCCCTGCATAGGAGGCATTCATTTTCATCTGCATGAGCTGTAGGTAAAGGAACTTATGGTCAATCAAGAAAGACAGTTTTGACGGTGCAAAAGGTACTTGGTGAGAGCTGGCAGTGCGCACGCGCTCAACAGCGGTGCGCACAACAATGGTGGCCGATGAATACTCCCAATATGATGTACCAATTTAGGTTTTAACACGCTCAGCGTGGCTTCCAGGGTCGGTGCATACCGTGATCTATAAGGCAACCCCAAAAGTTTGAAGTGCCAACTGAGGTATGTGAAATACGCAAAGAGCAGAATAATCACAGCAAGAAGTTGGCGTCTCATTGGTATGTCCAGGCTGCCGTGTTGAAAACATTCGTTCGAGAAAACACAGGGTTCGTAATATCATGACATCACAAAAACACGTGGACCCGATTGGCTGGTGGAGGAATACCTGTTCCTTTACAAAAGACATTTGCCGGTATTTTTTCTTTCGTTGTCACCAACTATAGATTAAAAAAAAAGGTTCGATTGTTTTGCGAGAGGAATTCTTGTTCAAAGCCTAATTATGTTCAAATGCGTAGTGTTCACGTACGATTTGATGGCGGAATCCTATTTTCATCTTGGATTTCTGCTGTGCTGCTTCCCTGGCTCTCTGTTGACTGTGTTGCAGTCCCTGCAAAGATTACAAACCCTTGGGCAGAACATTCTAACGCATGTACAGTCATGATAAATTGAAATACGAACAAAGGGGTGCGTGGTTTTTGCTATCTAGAGCGCTTCCTGCTGGCAAACAAGGGATGCGAGGATATTTGTCAGACTCAGATATGCCTCAACCATCGATCAGTTCATGAACGGTCCGTCTGGACACCACCCGGGTGCTGGGATTTAGCAAAAATCACTCACCCCCTTGTTCGTATTTCAATTATCATGACTGTACATGATTATCACTACAGTGATATACCACAGCCGTGTTTGACTAGAAATCTGACGGGAAGCTCTATAATGTATACAAGCGGACGTGCCAGAGCTTCAAAGCGCGTAATGAGAGTCAGGAGGGCCACACTACCAGAATCCTGAGGCTGGAATTTCTAGTTTTCTTTTTCTGACCACATGCTCTCCTGTCTAGATGGAGCGCAAAATTGAAGCTGTGAGTGCAATGGGAGGCGAACAGAAACACGCATACTGCTCGCACTGCACGCAGAACTTCGGCTTCGCATTGCGTGGCACTGCGGAAATAATGGGATCGGAAAAAAGCCAGCAAAATACCGTCTTCGAAACGAATCAAAGCACCATCGGAGAAAACAGCGCGCGACAACGAAAGACAAGCGATCGAATTTTACCGCACTTTGTTTCACTGGCGGTATAACTCACCGGAAATCATCGAGTACAAAAGGGACCCGACGCTTGACGGGAGATTTCCGCTAGGAAAAGGAATGTTCACGTCGTCTACATTGAAGGCTGCCATCTTTCCTGCCTGTCAGGCGAACCGGCGAACGTGCGGCGATGGCGCTGGACGTGAAGGCGCGTGAAGGTGTGCTGAATGGGTAGGTGAGTGGTACTAGCTGAAACCTTCGTATTGGGTGGTAGCTTGCGCCACTGCAGTGTAGCGGTTGCGGAAGTTGACCTCGGTCTCCGGTTCCGGCCGCTCCGGAAAGTTGTCGCGCGTTCGGCTGGCGCGCGGTTTGCGGAGCTCGGACTTAGAGGCGCTCCTAGATCTCGCAGATCCGATTCGGAGGATGGGAGCGCTCGAAATCTACCAGGCGAATATACCATGAGACAAACTTATCCTCCTCGCCCGCTTGTGCCTTCTGTTGCCTCCCTCCCCACCCTTCTACCCTTCCTCCCGTGGCTCGCTCCGCCGCTCGACCTTCGGTGAAGCCCTTGGTGGCCACACCTCGTTCCCGCAGTTCCGGTCCCTCGATTGCTCGTAGTGGTCCGGACTAGAGTAACTGTATAGGCTCTGCTTGCAGAGCCAGAGTAGCGCGTTCCTTTTCCTTTCGCCACCATCTCCGTATTGGCGGAGGAGTGGTCACGTGCGCAGAACTGGAGCCGACCTTCGTGCGGGAAAGCGGCCTTCCAGAGCGCCGAGTTTCAGGGGGAACATATTTTCCGCTTTGCGTTCGCAAAATATAGATCGTAGATCAAAATCGAACCAACCGAAAGCTTCCTAAGTCATTGAACATTATGTATATAAACTGGGTACAGTACAATCCCGTTTTTTTATAACGCGAGCGATGTTTTGGGACATTTGTTTTCAGGGTGTGTGAAGCAGACGACACGGACGACGATCGCGTTCCCCGCGTCTGCGGCTCTCGCGGAGTGATACGCGATACCGATACGCGACCGGCACATCCGGCCATCTTGGCGAGTCGGCGAGCTCTCGTTTGAAAGCGGGGGGACGGCGTTTTCGTCAGCCGCTGCGTCGTTTACCGCATTAAATTTTGCATGCGCGTAGAACGAACCCCGTGAAAATGACAGGCTGTAGTGTTACCAAGTGCACAAATCGCGCAGACAGCGGCAAGCGCTTGTACCGGATTCCAACGGCGAGACACGATGTGAGACGCCGCCTCGTCTGGCTTTTTCGTATGGGAAGGAGATTATTTTTAGTCCTTGTCTGCCCTTTTACAATACCCCAAAAGATTTCTGCAGGCGCCATTGCGGTGTGGATAAACATGTTTTAGAGACTGTTAGTGCTGTGCCTGTTCGCAATTTCTTCAAGGGACCATGTCGGTGGTAGTAAAACAGTTTAATATGTTCAGCAAAATGTTCAAAATAGAAGAGAAAGCGAGATGTAGGTTGGTGTCAAACACTGAAAGTAGACAGAGCTCTATCGCCCTATTCTCGGGGCGGAATATACTGGTCAATAGGAAAACAGTCAATCTCGGCATCATTCTGGTCCCTGCAACGAATTGGACTGCGTTTTCAAAGACTTATCCGCAATGAAAGTGGAACATCGGTGGACTTTTTTTATATTAGGCAGTTTGCACCTTGCGGCATTTCCCAAAGTTTGGAGCACCGTTTAGCATTTATTAATCGCGAGCCACTAATGGTTGCGATTTAAGCGAATTCAAAATTTAGCCCCACTTGAAAGCATGCGAAAATTCCGGCCTCCAAGAGCTCTCAATTTTGGCGTCTCGAATTCGTGAAATGGCAAAAACATCGAAAAAAAACAAAAACTTGTACACTATTTTAGCATAAAAGTGGGGGTGCTCGACATTCCTCAGATTCGTATATAATTGGAACGCACGAAAGTAAAGCACTGTTCCGTCTACATAATATCAAGTAAACTGTCTGCTGAAAAAAAAAATTACACCATCTTCCCGAGGGGAACCATGGGGTGATGCGGAGCATCGTGTTCGTTCCGAGGAAAGAGTCAGTTGCGTGCTGACGTCGAGAGATGGCGCCACCGACTGCCCTAGCGTTACCCCCTACGCGAGCCTTCGTCGCGGCTCGCGGCAGAGAAACTTGGAACGCTCGCCGCTCGCCGTTTATTTTCTTTCACACTTGAAGGAGAGGAGACTAGAGGAGGAGAGTTGCGCGTGCGCGCGCGGTGTGAGGAAAAGCGAACGCACGCGCAGTGCACGCAGCTGGTAGAGAGAGAGAGCGGAGAGAGTAACCCGCAGCTGTTGGAGAGAGGGAAGGAGGAGAGTTGCGCGTGCGTAGTTCGAGTGCCGACTACAACGCCGACGCCGCGGGACATAGACCCGAGCAAGAGATGCTCCGCATATAAAAAGTCACAGGCTGAGCAGCGGCACTTGCTCTTCGATTAAACACGAGAGGAAAATAAGCAGGCCTGCGTTCTTTTGCTTCTTGCAATCGCTCGAGGGGAAAGGTCCTCCAAAAGTTGGGCAGACAGCGGGCTCACGAAGCTATCTGCGTCCCAGCAACAGCGACTTGACGACTTCACTTCACACGTGACCCCCGGGACCCGCGGGTGCGTATGCGGGTGCGCTTTTTGCGAGAGGGAGACAGAAAACGACGGGACAACGATCACGGCGCATGCGCGGCTCGTCGCCGCACTATTTTCCTTCCGCAGCGCGCCAAGCAGGCCGCAGCACGCCGCCTCGCGTCTGCGCCTTCGTGCCCCTGCAAAAGTCGACCGTGGCTTCCCTCAGTGCTTGGCTCCAGAATGGCACCATTGCGGAACTCTGCTCCGCAAGCGGAGCATATACAGTTACTCTAGTCCGGACGGTCGAGTTGCGAAGGGGAATTTGCTGTGGCTGGTTTGGCTCGCGAAAACTTGGTGCGCGAGGTGGTTCTTCAAGACGTCAAGGTTTACGCCCCTGCATCACGATGGATATACCCATGTTCGAGGACTGACCGAAGTAAGACCTCTCACCACGAATAGGACACAACGTTCCGCAGCAAGCCATTCCGGCAGACGAGAGACTTGTCATCACGTTTTGTGATAATCGGGACGCCGAATTGTCCACCAAAAAACGCCTGCCCTCGATCATTCGGATATGAAGTTATTAACGTCCTCAAAATCGGCGTGACATTCCGTGGCGCTCACCTAGAATTTTTTTAACGACCCAAAAAAGGAACGATTCAGGCATTCTAGTTCGGAAAAAGTTTGGTGTCGATTGTCACAACCGTTTGCGGAAAGTCGCCAACGGCAAATGAAGAGAAGCAGAAGCTTTAATCAAGAAATAAAGTAATCGTATCCACTTTCACCGTGTTTGTCGGTGCGTTTTATGCCCAAAGAGCAAAACACGAAAACCTCGTCGCCAGACTCAGTTTGTCTGTGTAGTTTGAAGTGTTTTGTTGACAACTCCAGTCCCACTAGGAAGCAAGTTTCCTTGTCCCCGTGTTCTGCGTCGTGTCCGCCAGGTGGGACGGCGGACTCCGACAAACAGGCTGTCTGTCGGTGTCGTCTGTCGCTCGTTGTCGTGTGTCACTGTCGTTTGTTGCTGTCTGTCGCTCCAGTGGGACGCGGCTATCGGTCCTTACTTCCTCGGCGACATTGTGTAGTCGCCGTCATTTCGTTCCAAGTACATGAATAGCGCCATTGGATATATTTACGATCGAAAAAATGCAGCTTTCTCAGTATTAGATGTGGCACCTGGAAGCTCAGGCGATATGGTTTAATACTATCGCGAGCTGTTTTTTTACAATTCTGGAGGACTGAAAAGCGTTACTTCCGATTTCAGATAAAGCTTTAGATATATGTCTGGCAACAATTGTTTCAGAACGACAAAATGGCTCAAGTGCCGTTCCTCTGAAGGGAAGTTTAGTTGATGTCTCAACTCCTGCAATACGAGCATTTCAAAAGGAATCAAAAACTGAAGGCAGAATAAAAATAAGGAAGTTAGCACGTGCCGAGTGGATTCCGCAGTTCTTGGGTTCTGCTCTCATTCCTCGCTCGACTTTATGGCATTTGACTAAATGTATGTAAAATTCGTTTTGGCCCGATATATAACTCTGACAAATATGTGGCTATTGCCACAGCTAAGAAGAAAAAAAGAAACAAAAAGAACATGATTCAGCAGGCTCATATATGTGATATTAAACTAAAACACCAAAGTCAAAGTAGATTTAAAATATATATAAATTGTTTTACTCCAAACTAACCTTTCTTTTGAATTCAGTTTTCTTTTATTCACGAACGGTTATGGCATTAGGTAACTGAGATAACGTATATAAAAGTTTATATATATATATATATATATATATATATATATATATATATATATATATATATATAGTTGACAATAAAAAAGTCATCAACCGCCAATCTTAACTTCATCTGCTGGCATTCCACCGACCAGCTACTGTGTTTCTGGAATACATAACAATATTCATTAAATAAAATCATCCTCAATAACGTGCTAAATTGCATCGCGAATATATTCACGTTGAGCAGATGGTTCTCAATCTAGATAATATTGTATTTATAGGTATAACTAACAAAACAAAACTCTCATCTTATCATGTAGACAATATCCCCCTTTATGAATTAAAAATACAAATTGCCTGTTTTACATAAAAGTCATAGCCTTTATTGGGACCTGCACATCGACTCTTTAACTCGTTAAGCACTGAATAAACACCATTAACAAAATTTAACCCTAAATTTAGGATCCACTGAAACGAAACTATTAACCTATAACCCACTAGTCGGTCGTATGATCAAGTACGCCATTGTAGTGTGGTTCCCACCCACTGTCTCAGAGATTATTAAGTTAGAAAGAATCCAGAAAATGGCCAGTTGGCTTAAATGTAACAAATATAGTAGGCGTGACTCTCCCGCTGAATTCCGAAGACAATTGGAACTTCTACATCTAACAAAAGGGAACAAATTTCAAAACTCAAGTTTTTATCTGAATTAGAAAGAAAATTTAAAAATTTCTCAAGTAAGTTATTTCACCCATATTAGTAGACGATTGACGAGAAATAATCACGATACACTTTCTCAAGAGTTCCCGTACAACAATAATTGCTTTAAATTATCTTTGTTTTTTAAGTCATTAATGAGTGAAATTATTTTCCGCAATACGTCGTACATTCTACTACAACAAATAATTTTGATCAAATTAGAAGCGCACTTGTCGACAAACATACAACTTTCATCAAGTGTGTCAGACAAATCTCTTATCATTTGGGGATTTGTTCATTTTATACTACGCTACGACCATCCCAAATATAATAAGTTAAATGGTAAATAAATAAATTAAAACATATATATTTATGAGTGGGAACAATAATTAAAATCAGGCGACAGAATTAAGTAAAGTTATTCCTGTAAACCGTCCGTACCTAGAAAGAAGCTTTTGAGCAACTGAGCTCAGAACCGCGGCCATATAGGTCTGCATTTTAAAACGATATATGCAGAAAGAAACATGGCATCATAATCTCGATATCGGCCTAACAAAATATGCTAGTATTTGTACAGCTCCCCTAGATTGAGCGGTGAAAATAGAGGCTGGCTTGATGTGAAGTAGGGTTGGCGTACCGGCTCGTTTCATAATCCGATTCTCTGAGGTATGCTGTTTTTTTTTTAGCACTTTTTGCGATGTGTCGCCTCTTAAAAGGGTACTCCGGCGATTTTTTCACGGTCGCTGATTTGCCTCAAAATTGGCCCAGCACACCAATAGACACGGCTGTACCAGGTCCCCAATTATTGTGTGAAAATAAAAACATTTCGCGAAGTTACTGCATTTTCGGATTTCGTTTTCATCGAGTTTCTCAAACCGGGAGCCCCTACTGGCACCATTGAAGTGTGACAATAGAAATGGTACAAAGATGGCAGTAAGCTCGCTTCCCAACTGATTATAAGACGTTTAATGGTGGGAAAGAATGCTTGGTAGCTGATTCACTGAGAAGCAAACAAAGAGCACTCGACATACTCTGTTTAAGACTACCGGCGCGACCTGAAAGTTTGTACCATTTGCGACGTCGCACCACTGGAGAGCACGCGGAAATTTGAATGTTGGTTTCGGCATCACCCTCATTTACGATTTTCTCAGTTTCTATTTTAAATTTCGAGAAAATAAATAGCATACCGGGGAGACTAAAGTTTGGGTAGTTAGAAAATACAATTGGTTGGGGTAGCTCAAAGAACGGCCGGAGCACCCCTTTAAAGAACATTGAAATACGTGGTAACAATATTCTAAGACAACTATACTTTATTAGAAAAAAAAATCCAGCAAATAAACAATCCATAATGACAAATAAAACGAGATAAACAGTCATTGAATTCATGGCACCACTAGAAACCAAAGTTATGCTGACCGAACAGAGCATGACAGACGGGGTTACAAAAGCGCAGCAAATTTAAAACAGCCCGGCGCCAATTATTCGAAGTGACATAGGAGCTTGCGTGAAATCAGCACACCGATTCTCTCCGAGTTTTACCATGAACGATTTCGCGCTCTATTGCAGCGTGAAATTGTGCCCGGCGAAAGTCGGAGAGCAAATCTTTTTAAGCAGCCACATCGGGATTGTAAATTTTGTCCTGTGCGTGTGAATATATTTTTGCTGTGTTTTGTTTCCTAATTTCCATTGCCTAGCGGTGTAATGTGTGTGCTATTGTGCTTGTTCTTGGGTTCTAAATTGTCCCGTAGTATTGTCAAAATAAAACCTGATAAAATAAGCTTCAAACATTGTTCTTGCGTCGACCCACAAATACTACTCTGTGAAGGATCTAATTGAAATAGAACTTCTAATACAACCGAAATAAACTATTGCAGAAGAAGAACAACTGGTCAGACAGTGTGAAGTGGGCAGCTGCCCTGGGCGGCCGTATATGGCTGCGGCAAATTTGGGAGGATAGCTAGAGAGGCGTTGACCCTTTACAAGCTCACTGTTCGCACACAGAGAATGCGCAAATCAGAACCCACTCTAGTATAAATTTCATGGGAAATGGATTGCCGCAATATGTGTTCACATTTGTCTCCAACAACAGGGAGGGGTGGGGATGGTACTTTTAAAGACTTCCTAAGGCAGCAAAATGCTAACTCACCCTCTACGGTCAGGACCAAGTAAGATATATAGTTCGTGCTCTCTGAGAAGGCTGCCTCTATGGAGAGGTACAAGAAAGATCTTTTCCCTGTACTGTTAGAACAGTCTGCCTCTATGGTCAGACACAAGCAAGCTCTTTACTTCGTTCTCTCTGAGACGTCGGCCCCTATCGTCAGTAACAAGCAAGACATTCACTTCGTGCTCTTTAATCAGTCTGTCTCTATGGTCAAATAAAAGCAAGCACTTTTCTTCGTACTCTTCGAGAGGTCGGCCTCTAAGATCAGTATCAAGCAAGCTCTTCACTTCGTACTTTTTATGCAATCTGCCTCTATAGGCCAACCGAAGCAAGCTCTTTACTTCGAATTCACCAAGAAGTTGACCTCTGTGGTCAGAAACAAGCAATCTCTTCCCTTCGTACTTTTCAAGCAGTCTGCCGCTATTATCAGACACAAGCAATCTTTTTACTTCGTACTCTCGGAGAAGTCAACCTGTATGGTAAGAAACAGGCAAACTCTACACTTCGTAGTTCGTACACCTTAAACAGTCTGCCTTTATGGCTAGACACAAGCAAGCACTTTACTTCGGAAACTCCGAGCAGTCTGCCTCCATGGTCAAAAACACAACAACCCTTCAAGCACAGTATCCTTCCGCCACTTCCACGGCGGTGCCAGTAACGAATGAGCTTCTGGGGCAGCACAAAAATTTCGCCACTTCGGCGATCTCTTCAGGACGCGCGAGCCTGCGAAGAGGAATCGTGGCTACGACTTTTTCTTTGACATCATTGGGGACATCGGATATCATCGGCGTGTCCGTGGGACCAGCCACGAGGGCGTTCACGCGAATGTTCGTTCCCACCAGTTCTTGGGCCAGCGACTTGGTGAAGGCCACCACTCCGGCCATGGAGGCAATGTGAGCGGAATAAGAAGGAAAGCCGGTCTTGCAGCCAATGCTTGACACGTTCACAATGCAGCCCTCTGGTACGCCGCTAGAGATCATGGCCTTGACTGCAGCCTGGTTCACCATGAAGGTGCCCTGAAACAGCGAGGTCTTCTTGTTCCAGAACGATAGAAATCTTATTAAAAATAGAGAACATATACCACTTACCGTATTTACTCGAGGAAGAGCCGCATTGCTTATGAAGAAAACCTGAGGGTTCGCTTTTCCGCGGAGCATGCAAATTGCCAATCACCGCAACCGACAGCATGATTCCAGCTGTTTACAAGACAGTGATAAAGTCTTCGTGCGAAGATACCATCTGTGAAGATTGCATTTGTATGGACAATCGTGTTCTCAATATGGTTATTCGCTATGTTATTTATGCGCAACGCAATGATTGGCTGCATATCTATTCTGTGGGAAAGTAGAAGCAAGGCACGCATTCATAAATAGTGCGGCTATTACTCGAGTAAATACGGCATATCCCATAACACAATATCGAAGAGCCTTTTGGCATAATTTATGATATGTTAAACGAAGAACACATAGGTAAATATGATACTTGGCAATGGTTGTAAATAATACTTTGCCTCCATGGTGGGACAAAAATTGCATTGCCTTCTTTCATTTGTATTTAACAATTTTCTGCTTAGCAATATTATAATTAAACAAATGCGGCGCACAGCAGCCGCCAATATTTTGCTTACTATACATAGTACACCTATAAAATATTACAGGCTATCTTGAATCACTTAACAGAGTAAAGTCCACTGATAAAACTACTTAATTTTTATCATTTTTTTCATGACTCTTTCTATTCTGCTATGAAAGAAGTGTTGTATAAAGGCATCTGAGGTTTTCTTTTTTTTTTGTAGGACAGCGCTTGTCTTTCGATCGGGAACCCGATGTAGAGTATAACATGTAGTGTCAAACTATATTGTATGCTTGTGGCTGCAGTTACAGGTCTTTACCCAACTGACTGACAAGCAATGAGCCACAAATATATAGCAATACTAAAGTAAAAATATGTGAAAAGTTTCGGTGTAAGTTTTATAGGGAACATTTGCTTAAACATGTACGGAAGAGCTGCAAAATATTACATGTATTTTTTTTTCAGTGGCTTTATTAATATATTGAGTATTATACGAACAAGGTGGGACATATAAAATGAACCCTGCTTTTATATCAGTATATGTATATAGTATACTAATTCTTAATACGGCAAATATTTACACCTCTACTCCAGAACAAATACAGATAGCAGCTAGGAATTATTTTGTTAAGAATCTTTTAATTTGACTTTTCCAGGTATGGCTGTCTAGGAAGACAGAAACAAAAGTAATTTCTCCTCGTGCTGTCAAAACTGTACTACACGTGCGCGCAGCGTGTTTTTAAGATAACGATAACGACAAAAATAAAACATGCAGATTAAGATCGAGTCACAAAAAGAAGCAAGACAAGAAACAAAACAAGGCCAGGACAAAGCTCAATCAAATCAAATATGTAGAGCCCTAAACACTAGGCCTACAAATGTGGTGTTTAAAAGCGTTCTCAACATCACGCATAGGCATATGATGATAATAGATATCCAAATAATATTGAAATGCAAATATCCGTATTCGAATATTTCTTACACACCATGCAAGAGAGCCACATTCGTACAGATGCCAAACTGCATGGGTAGGATATCCTGCGTGATAAAAAAAAAATCACATTGATGCACTTGCACATAATTCAGTTTGCATGAACATTATACATACATAAATATTACTTGAATCTAAATGTACCACCATCTTGTTTAATAACTGATGAGCTCTTTTATTTCTAGTTTCTAAAAAATCATAATGAGCTTAGGCACAAGCTGCTTTTTTAATACATGATTCTACCTTTCGCTTACTTTTTTTTAATTTATAATGACTGCAGTGCATTATGATTGTTAAGGCAAATTCATTGACCCGAGTTTTATTGGAACGTTAAGACACAAAAGCTATAATAACGCACTATTAAGCATTTACGGAAAGGGGGCTGGTTCAAGAAAAGTTCAGTGAGATGTCGTAAGGTTTAAATTAGAAAACTATCTTAGAACCCTCTTATGCCTAACTACTCACATCTTCTGTATTTTTTATTAGTGACACATGCTTCTTGGCATTTAAGGGTTCCCTGAGAAGGTTTTTCAGATCGCCTAAATATGGCGGTAACTCACTCTGCGGGCTCTCAGCAGCATCATAGAAATGAATAAATCAGAGCGATGCGCGGCCGATTTTCCCACCAAGAAAAACAATCAGAGAGATTGAACACGCCGAGGTCATCTCCGGCGATGGGAGGAGCTTTGTTCCGGCAGCCAGGACGATATGTCACCAAGGAAAACGCGACATCTTGTTATTGATATTTCAAATGCTCTTATCATAAAATGTGTATGTTTTGTGGATAATAAAAGCAAATAGGAGTAGTCCAAAAATGTTATTTTTCGCAGAGAGTGAATATAATAGTTAAAACATTGCCTCAAAAACAATGCACTGCGTGTTTTTTTGTTTTTTTTTTTTCGTGTGTGTGATGTGTATAGTCGACAGCTCTCGAGAGCGCTCTCTGGGTTGAATCGTAGTCTGGGCTGTATGGGGAACGAGCCACCCGCATTTGAGATATCACTCCGCGGTTCCATCGGTTGGAGGCGCGAGGATCCTTCGCTTGCTATTGGATGACAGTGGTCCTGGTTTCGGAACATACTCCTTCAATCGCCGAAGATGACCTCGGTGTGTTCCGATCGTTGATTGCTTTATTAATAGGGAAATTGGTCACGCATCGTCTTGATTTAGCGATTTCTAAAATGCTTAGAGCCAGGAGAGTGAGTTCTCGCCATATTTAGTGATCTGGAAAACCTCCTCAAGATACCTTTAAATCTCACATATATTGAATATTGTTTTACTCCGTAGAATGCGGCAGAATACAAACAGCGTATGCTACATGCCAGGGATTTATATTTTTATGACTCTTTCAATGTGACAAAAATACACGTACTTGTAAATCACAGATTTCCCCTTCTTTCGTGCATTTCTCAAAAAAGAGCTTTACACATTCAGGAGAATAAGACAGATGAAAATCCCTGCCACAATAGAAAGTATTGCACGTTTTTCTAAATTTCTGCAGATCACCCGGACAGTAAACCATAAGGCAAATATATGTGTTTATACATAAAAATAAAGTATGTGATGACACTCCGTATTATTTCTCATATATTTACTTCATGAGAAGTGCAGATCAGAGACATCATTTTGGGTGTATAAGCATATTTTCGTACCTCTCATTCGTCCGTAAATTTCAGCGACTGGATTTCGGAGTGTTCTGCCGAAAGTTACATGTAAGGGCATTTTTAAAGCGTATTTCGCATCTTGGGTGTTATTCCCAGTGGTACTCTGTTGCGTTGTGTATCTTACATCGTTTTTTTTTTAAACTTCAAGTTCCTGTATGCACGTTTCTCTCACAGAAATGTTTGATCGTACACTGTCCCGCCGCTTGCTCTCCGCTGAGTTCCCTCCACTTGTCGTGATTCAATTACTATACCTTTCCTCCTTTCCTTCTACCCTTATGTTACTCCGAAAAGTAGGACAATATAAGGCTATAAACGTCGATATAGAGGGTATACACAAAGTAAGCGCCGATCAACAAGACAAGAAAGGGGAAATTTCAATGGCACAGGCAGGCGTACCTTGAGGTTAGTCCTCACCTGGTCGTCAAAGCTGTCCTCTTCTATTTCTACCACTTTAGAAGCCTTCGTTACACCGGCTGAGTTGACGACAATACTGACAGGAGTACTGCACGATTCGCACACGTTCTCAAAAAGTGCCAATACAGACGTCATCTCTCTAAGGTCCACCTCAAGGGCGTGGTGACCTTCGCCTGTTAAAAGTAAAGACAAATTGAGAGAATACATAGACTTGGTAACTAGGCTCAACAATGCTCCCCCAGGCTGGTGGCGGCACCACCTCTGGTAGTGTTCCATAATTTATGTAGTGCCGTTCCGAGCTTACGTCACACATTGGTAACTAGACGACCAGCATCGTATTTATTTTTGCAGCAACCTAAGTACAGCGCTCGAGGTTTACAGTTATGACTCTTCAAAAATACGTTGTCAATCGGTTTTGTATGTTTTGGTCTTTCTCATCTATTATGCTAAACTAAATCAAGCATACATAACAAAATTTTGGTTCACCCTTTGATGGTGAAAACTGAAATCGCTTTAAGGCCCGTTCACACTCTTGCGACCTCTTAAACCTGGGTTCCTTAAAACTTCTTAAACCAGAGGACACACTGACCCCATCTATTGGGTAGCAGTGTAAACTTGGCACGAAAAACTTTTGTCAATGTTATAAATGAGCCTTTCTATGGGTATTACGCACATTTGACCTCGGAAATCCCGCAAAACCTTCGCTCTTGTGAAATGCAGTTCCAGGGTCACCACATAGATGGCGCCACAATGCCAGTGTGTTCAATCGTTCTAAAAACATTTAAGAAGTTTTAAGAGATCTCGTCTCTCTCAGTTGTACTCTGTCGCAAGAGTGTGAACGGGCCTTTACTCTTTACTTTGAGATCTGATGAAGCCTATCAATAAATCATCTATGAAAGAAAATGTGATCCGCTAACACATATTTTTGTAAATATATTGTTACCATAGTCTCGATTAAAAAGTTACAATTCTACTTCTGATGCGGACGTCACTAAGTTTTCAAAAAATATTTTGTCAAACGTTGGCGTTAATCACAATCACCTTTCAGACAAAAAAAAGTCAATTTTCATTTCTGCTTATTTCATAGTTGTAGATATCAGGTTGTCTTTTCAGCAAGCCTTCGCATTCCTATTACACTGGCCAAAAATCATGAAAGTGGTTACCAATGCGGAGACAACCTTGAAAATGTTTTGAATTTGAAAAGACTCTTCTTCCTTTTGCTAACAAACATAAATAAGTCGTTCAGTGAAACGTCGACTGACAATACGAGGGCTCACTAGAGCATACCTTACAAATTTACGCTGCCCCGCTATGCAAGGTTTAGACGTGACCCCGTACGCGCAAGCAACACGATTAGAATGTCCATGAGAGACTGCATTACGAAAATACTGCGCTACTGCCTACCTGGGAGTTCAACTGCGGTGTTTCCCGCCGCACCGCCATCGATGTCAGCAACTATCACCGTGGCACCTTCGTCCGCCAGAGCATAACAAACCGCTCGTCCTATTCCGCTTCCACCTCCAGTTACAATCGCAAGGCGACCAGACAGAGACATGACTTGGACGGTTCTAACGCTGGCGTTAATGGGAGGAGCTGTTGTAGTTCGCTGCCTGAAGCGGGTCTCTGACTAGTATGTTTAATGAGTCGTCGATTGTTGTCCCTCAAGTTCAGCCTGATGATGTCATAGGAGTGTCACGCTGCTGCCAGCCGCGATCCTGGCGGTGGTATGGCAACGCAACTGGATACGGCCGACGCCATGAGCATTCTGTTGCAGGTCGTTGTCCAGTTTTACAGTCCATCGAAGCTTCAGCTGTCAAAGTTTAAGACGCCGGGACGACAGCCACACAAGCGTTCGCCCGTACTCTTTGCCGGAACTTCTACGACCAACCGCCAGGATCGCGCCATCTGACAGCGTGACACTCCGGTTTTGGCGATGTAAATTATTGCCACTTAGGGACTATCATTCGGTGCTTTGGGGGAATAGCAAGATAAACATGCCCCTCTGAGACGCGCTCTAGGCACCGTAGTCGTGGCGACGACGTATCTGTTTTGCAATGCTTGGTTGCTGTCGTGGCCTTCGTGCAGAAAGAAGCTTCCTATCCGGCACGGTCGCACATATGATGCTTGATTGAGCTGAATTGGAACTGAGGGATCTTGAGTGTGACCTTGCCAAAAGGATGCAATGGAAAGTAAACGTATGGCGATGAACCTTCTTTGGGCCATCAGAAAGGCGAGAGACCTTACATCTTGTTAGACATATTGTATAAGTATTAGAGGCTTATTTTACAACTCATACCTTTGTGGAATGAATGCGTCAAATGCTTCGAATACCTCTGGGATTGTTTAGACCTCGGTTTTCATTAGTGCTTTATTCGCGAATGCAATTATTAAAATATTTATCCCTTCCGATTTCAATATTTTTATACGCAATTTATAGTGGGCAAGTAAGTGCGTTCACAGAACAAATGCAATGCAATAGAACACAACTTTATTAGATTTTTACACACTTTACATATTAATGCCTATGTAGGCCAAGAACGCTTGTGCGTGTGAAGGGGCAGTTTCGGTGCAGGGAAAAAAGAATTAATCTAAAAAGAACACAATTTGTATGCTCTAGAAATTGCTGAACAACGGCTGAAATGATTGTGGCGCTCCTTTAAAAGCCTTCGTAGATCCGCTTCGACTGACCGTGCAACCGTAGGAACTGTATATTTTATAGAGAAATACTGCTATATCGTTTCATTGAAGCCATTACCGTTTCGTATAAAATGGGGGTCGCTCTCTAATAATCCACTGGCACCGTGGTTTTTGCCTTATCAGTGCAATCATTATATGACAGGAAAAGACAACGTTCGCAGGTTCAAACAAAAAACACGCGGTGAAATCACTCTGCACTGCAGATAACAATGCTCAAATTTCCGTGGTCTTGTTTTTACGAGATCACTAACAGCCCTTTCATTATAAAGAGAAATTATTCAAGGGAGCGTCCACCATCGAAGCGAAGCGTGTAGACTAGACGGAAGAGTGGTAATTCTCGCCGGAGTACAGTCTTCGCTAGAATTTTTTTGCAGGCTCGGGATGGCACGTGCTAAAGTGTTGGTAGCTACTTTGACCATTACTGTACTCAGTAATTACTCACTTACTTTGTTTGTTAGATTGAGACTTTCTTTCTTAATCAGCTCGTTTATTGCATATTTTGGTATGTACCCCACAATCGTCTAGCGGTACAATAAAAAGAGCCCCTTGCATTACACTACTAAAGCGTCATTAATATAAAAAAGTGAGATGAATGATACATCTATAACCTCGCGTAATAATCATTATTTATTTATTTTTTTTATTTATCAATACTGCCAGCCCAATATAGGGCCAATGCAGGAGTGGGGTGACACAGTATCATACATGCAAATCATAAACGCAACAGTTCTAAACAAAAAGCAATCTTAGCACCGAAAAATAATATCTACGACTTATTCGAAAGAAGGGAATCAATCAATATCAACAGTAATACAATAACGAAATGTAATACTAGTAATACCAGTAACAGTATAGCAGTAAATGTAATAGCAGTAATAACAGTAATAAAATAAAGACAGTAAAAATAATGTCATAACAGCAATAAAAGCAATCTTAGAACTCAAAAACAACATCTACGGCTTTTTCGAAAGAATAAAGAGAATAAATATCGACAACATCACCGGGAAGGCTGTTCCACAAATCAATTGTATGCACAAAAAAATATTGTTTATAGCTATTTATTCTAGCTTTAAGAGGGGCTATGGTCTTTGAGTGATGCAAGCGTTCCGAGTAGAAACATTTTGGTTTTAAGTAAATCGAGCTATTAATTTTTATACTGTTTTTGAAAATCTGAAAGAACAGCTTCAACCGTTGACTCTCTCTTCTGTTTGACAGAGGGCTTATATTGGCTCTCCTCTTAAGTTCGGTCACAGACGTAGCTCATCTGAAATCTGAAAAAAAAAAAAAACTATACGCACATCTATCGATTGAATATCTTCGAGTTCTCTGACCCGAGAGCTCTGCCATGGGCTCCACACTGCGGACGCGTATTCTAACACAGGTCTAATAATTGTCTTATGCGCAAGAATTTTAATGGAAGGGGAAGATTTACCCAGCGTTCTCCTCAGGTACCCCAATTTATTAGTTGCCCGCTTTTTAACATACTCCACATGCTTTTTCCACCAAAGGTCAGAAGACAAAATCACTCCCAAATATTTGTAACTGTCTACATCAGTCAATCCTACGCCAGCAACCTCACAGCTAAAGATTAAGATAGTTATTTTTGTTGTAATATGCATGTACTGAGTTTTGCTAATATCAATCTTCATGTTATTTTCACAACACCAAGACGCAATATTAGCCAACGTGTAACTCACTTTATCTGGTCTTGTATTGCAAAAACGGGACTGTAAATGACGCAGTCGTCGGTAAACATTCTTAGCTTAATTGGGACATCATCAGTGGATGGGAACAAACTGTTAACGTAAGTTAAAAAACGTAGGGGCCCCAAGACAGACCCTTGGGGCACCCCAGAATGAACATCTAACAGCCCTGAGTAAGTACCATTTATATCCACAAATTGTTGACGGTTTGAAAGATATGCATTGATCCACCAAGTCAAAGATAAGGAAACTCTGAGGTTTATTAATGTCTTAATTGGTCTGCGGTGAGGTACCCGGTCGAATGCCTTCGACAGGTTGATGAACACTGCATCAACCTGCGTACGGTTGTTAGCGTAAGTGGCTAATTCATGGTAAAATTCAATCATCTGGGTTACCGTTGACAGGCCACTGCGAAAACCCTGTTGGTTGGGGTTTAGAACATTACGCATTTCTAAGAACGAAAGGAGTTGTTTGGTTATGATATGTTCTGGTAATTTACAAGCCGTGCAAGTTATTTAGATAGGACGATTTTTATCTATTCAGTCACTTCTGCCAGATTTCTTTATAGGGACAACCCTAGCGACTAGCCAGTCATTCGGTAATGCAGCATCCTTGACTGATATAGAAAATATTCGTACAAGGTATTTGGCCACCCCTTCTGCAAATCTTTTAAAGAAGGCATTCGGCAAAGCATCTGGTCCCGGGGATTTTTTTTTTCATTGAGTGAATGTAGTAATGCAACAATACCCTCCTCACATATAAAACTGCTCATGTCATCAGCAGGTGGAATAATAATGTTTTGACATGACTCTCTTGGAAATACAGACTGGAAAAACTGGTTGAACTTAATTGCTATTAATGCCTTGTCACTCACCAGGCTGCTCTCAATAGATATCTGCTTAATGCCACTTTTTGTAGGAGATAGGTGACGCCAGACTTTTTAGGGGTTAGATAGCAAACATTCAGGTAAACGTCCTTGTATAGTACGTTTCTTTAGCCAATTTTATTAAGCATTTTAGTTGCCTCGCCTGCTGATTTACATAATCAGATCGAGGCTTCCGAAGCCTTTTCAGCTTCCGTTTGGCGTGCAGAATTTCCGGAGTTATCCACAGGTTTCGGCGTTTTATCTTTTTTGTAATTTTTGGAATAAAATAAGCAATACAATGGCCCACTATACACTTAAAGCTCAGCCACATTTCATTTACCTCGGTCCGTTGATTGAAGCTATCGAGGCACTACACGTACTACACAGTGCTAGAAAACAAGTGCTCTAAATGTTTCCTTGTAGCAAAATTATGAATCCTTACTTTGTACGAGAGGTCAGGTGCCGAGTTTATATTTTAAAAAGTTACCAGCCTACCGCGGCAAAAATGAAGGGTGCTACTGTATAGACCAGGGTTCTCAAACACGCGGTCTCCTGGCTGTCTACCGCCGGAGACTCCCTGGGATGCGGCCCACAAGCATCCCGCTGCTGTGAGCCCCCGTTCCCGTGCCTTGAGCGCCACATGCAATGCAACAGTTTTATAGTGTCGACTCATTTACGTTTGAAAAGGAGCTCTGCTCTGTTCACGCACTTTGCACTTTTCTGTTTTTTTTTTTTGTTTTTTTTTACCAATCATTGTTTTGTCTAATCATCATCTTTTCAGCCCTTTCTCGTCAAAAACAACCGGAATGATAGTACCACTTCTAGTGTATACAAGTGCGAGCTCTTTGATAGAGGCACCTCGGCTGCGCGAACTCTTGCACAGCAGCAGCAACGGCCAAAGATACAGCTTTGAGCTTGGGCTTCAGGCTGTCAGATAATACCTTTAAAATTAGTCTTTTCTTATTATGCTGCTGTCAAAAGTGTCAAAAAGCAAAAACTACCTAAAGAATTTTTTTCTATGCCTGTTGAGCCTAGTGAATAATTGTGCAACCGGGCAAGGATGATGTGCTTTCTCTCATTCTGCTGAAAACTGCCAGCATTACGTGGCATTGTGTGTTTTAAATATTTTTAAAACATTAGGCGTGTGCCAAAAGTAGTCGTATATACAAATAAGAGTCAAAGCAGGCAACACGATGAGCTTGCAAAAAGCAGAAAGCATAAGGTTCCTGCCTATAAACTCTCTGGAGTGTCGCTGGGAAAATCAGCTGCTTTGCAACGTGAAATATCTCTGTTGTTTGTTTGTATTTTTTGTCTAAAATACTTAGCATAATCTTACCCTCCCCTCCTCTTCCCCACCCTCCATTGGCCTTCGTCCTTTCGGGGGTGGGCTTACTGGCCCCCCACACTTGAATGAGTTTGAGACCGCTGGTATAGACCATTCCAGTGTTTCAAAGCGGCGCCATTGTGTTATACTGTAGCGCCGTCTTCAAACATCCTGGAATTTCGGCGAATCCGGTGGAGTAAAAGACAGAGAGGGCACGCGCCCGATCCCGATAGCAGGTCTACAACAAACCGGCCGTCCATTTAAGGACTGATACCGGACGTAGTGTATGTACATTGCGTACCGTACTGGTACCGTCAAAAAGCGACTTGCTGTTTCGGATTTCGTTCTATTCTCAAGACTTGATACTGTACAATTTATTTATTGCATTAACTAAAATACAATGTTAAGTTGAACTTTTTTTTTTTTTTTTAGAATTCCAAAAGAAAATTGTTTCCGCCGCCGCGGCTAGGGTGGCCGGAGATACATTGCTTCTGTAAACACACAGAAAAAGGGGAAGGGGGGGGGGGAGGGGGCGTGGTGTCGTTAATTTTATTCTCGTCACTTTTTCAGTTTTTCTGGGTCTATCCTTCTTTTTCCTGCCCCCGCTGAAACATTGCATAGAAGCCCAGGTTTTGTCTATTGACTTTCGATGAAACCGAAGTTTTTTCAAAGTTCCCTTGCATATTTGACCTCTAGGCTGTGCTTTGTTTTCGTTTCAGGCCGTATAAAAACGTGGTTTGTGAAAAAATGTGTCTGGAGCTTCTTGTTCGTAGCTGTCCCTCTAAATTCTCCAAGGTTAAAATGTGTCTACTCAACCAGCTCTCTTTAATTATTTAACTTGTTTTATGGAGGTGTTGCTTTATATTTTACAAAACATATTTCTGCACATCCACGCGTAAACGCCAGACTGACATACAAAAACAAGCTTTAAAAAGTATTCAATTGTACGCTACGGACGCTTCAATATCGGCAGCACATTTTTGTTTCCTTCTGAGCGTCACGGGCTACTTACTTTACCAAAGCGAAACAAAGTCCATAAACTATCGATTCAGCTGCCACGCAAATGTTTTCTTTAAGGTCAAAGCTGCTCCGCTTGCGTCTTAAGTCGGAATCTTGGGGGAGTTGGCTGTTCATTACTCCGCGTAGACTTCTGCCGTAGCCTGGCATAAGCGTTGGCACGAGACTTTCAAAAATTTGCCAATCGTTAAAAAAAAGTGCGGGCAGGCGTGATGACTCCTTAACGGCGAAAGGCCTTTTAGTTCTAAAATCAACAGTCACTGCCGCAGCAAGCCCGGATCGGTATAAAACTGATGTTGCATAAACATGCCACATCCAATTTTTTTTTTTTTTCGTTTTGAAAGCCTGGGTAGCGCACTTTGTTTAGGCGTTTATTTTGTTTATTTTACGCTTCTGTCTGTTATTTCAACACTCAATGACAGCGCAAGCTCTTCTGTCAATTCCGTTATTAAATACGACAAGTACACGCGAAACAAGTAATCGAATTTGTATAACAACGCTCAACATTAAAGAAAAGGCTAGCATTCCCACGGTGCGCACGTGCGCACCCGGCCGTTTTTAACAGTCCCTTCGGAGGGGCCGACGACGTTTCGAGGGAAAAGATGAGCATTGTGCACTGGTACGAGAAGAGTTCTCTCTATCTCTCTAATGGGAGAGTCTATTGTCAGCGGAGCTAATTACATGAGCAAAATGTTACCCGAGGGAATTTGATTTTATTAAGCAAATTTGATGCGTACATTCAAAGTGCGTAATCTTAATCCGAACATATTTAAAAGAAAAAAATCGATATGGGTTGGAGTTGACGGGTGTCGTCTTCGCCGTGTATTCATCACGCTAGGCGGACATAAGCTGAAGGATAACCGTCATGGTAAGTTGACTAATTAACGAAATTGGTGTCATTACATTTTTATATTGAATTTATGCGCATGCAGTTGTTGCTCTATTACTTTAGTAATATTTAAATGTTAAAGCAATTGAAACAGATTTCGAATTTAAAGCGCGATTAAACATATTTATCAATCAATTTTCCCGTTTTTTTTCGCCTGGTGCCAAAACTGAACACAGGAAAAACGCCTTATCTTTCGCACACGCTACTGGAAAGAAGTGTTTTGTAGTCGTTTGGCACACTTAGCCATTATCTCGGTGTTATGCCCTTGGCGGGTATGCTGACGTCGCACTGCGAAATAATAGTTTTTTGTATCGCGTATGAAAAGAAAACGAAGAGTTGTGCGTTTTCATGAGTGCTTCGTGCACCAGGCTGCGCAGGCGTCGTCGCCTTGCGCCAATCCGAGACCGCGCGGCGAGGAACACGCAACGCTGACGCAAACTCACAGTGCTTGCGTTCGCTCGTATACCCAATACTAAAACTCCCCAATAGGAAGTTTTAGTAAATCGTTTCGATAACTACGATAGCAATACCCAATACTCCGCCGATGAATTTACGCATGCACAGTTTAGCCATCGGGTATCGCTATGGGATGTATTCAAACGATCTAATTAAACTCCCTAATGACGAGGTGACCAATACGAGTATGCACGTAACTCTTGGATGTATCCTTGCGGAGGGAAGTTCCTGCCCTAAATCTCCGTCATTTTTTGTAAAAAATACGATCAGAACAAGAAAAATGACCAACGAATATCTTGAACCGTTTCGCTATTTGTAATCTGTTTGAATTCCTAGAGTCTCCAAACATAAATTTCGTTAACATTGCAATCTCAACATGCTTCATTAAACCAATCATAAAAAAAACGTAATAAACACATTTTTGTTTAATAGCTATCTTGCCGTTGCGGTTAATATCTTGTCTTATGTGCGCCCTTGATGTATAGATGACAAAAACGGCGCCACTGTTTATCTTAGACTGTATTTAAGTACGCAGAAAAAGATGCAATATAAGAAACATTGGAAGCAAATTTTACATCAAACACAAAAGTTTAAAAATGGCAGTATTGAGAATTTGTTTTTGAAGACTTTTATACGGTGTCACGAGCTTCGACGTAAATGATCCATTCGGGCATACTTTTACAGTAGATAGCTCCTCCATGCATCGCTGTATGTTTACAGCTACCCTCAAGGGGCGACTTCCATTGGAATGAATTGAGGGGACATTGCTGCCCAATTGCTTCCCATAAACCCTAGTTGCGTGGTCCGCATAAATGTGCATCACGGCAACTTGGTAAGTCTGCGGCTTTCTTATTTGTACTGTTTTGTTACTTCGACGTGCTCAGAGAGTACGCAATGGGGGTAGTTGAATTACACACCAACACATTTTTTCTTTCACTGCGGAGTCAATTGATCTAAAAAATAAATCCCAGGAGATCTGGAAATGACCTATACATTCAGCATGAGGTGAGTTAAAGATTTTTTTTACATGCTTTATTGTGATTTTTAAATATCCACAGTACACCTTGTTTTCTTTTGGTTCAAATTTCATGTGACGAGAGAAATGTATGCTTATCTTCAAGCGCAGAGACTTCGAAATTAAATTCGTAATTCTCAACACCGAAAGGAGAGACTGGAATATGGGCTTGATTGACGAGCAGGTATTCGGGAAATTAATCTTGATGTGGCGTATGTACCCCAATATGGCGTACTTGCGTTCGGGTACGTTTCGTAAACTTCAGCATAATGAAGGCTGCTATTCGACCAATTGTCTCAATTGATCTTTCTTCATGCTATCCAAACTCATCAAAACCAACAGTTGAAATAAGATAATATTACTAGAATTTACGGCCGTATAAAATATACCTTTAATGAATTACCAAAACGTAATATATTCAGTAATCAATGGTCGTCCACGTCTCTCATGTGTTCACCACTGTCCTTCCCTGACCCAACTCCAGTGTCTTTGTCTATCACTGCTCATTCTCTCTGAAACATCGGGGTGTTCTCTCCTTTCTTATAATTTTTGGTCAAGCTTTTCGCATGTAAAGTTACCACCATACCTAACGCTGCCAGAAATGGTCTGTTCGTGTCAGGGTTCTTCCTCATGTGCCTACCGGTCAAACTATGTGTTGAAGTTTTGACTCTACAATCACGGCCCTGTCCGAGGAAGCGATCGAGATGTTATGGTGAGAAATTTGGGTTTGAGTATCTCGTAATTGATCAACAATTCGCTAGCCGCCTGACTGTGGCGTTGAGTTTGAGGAGCACAGTGAATCTTGTAACGAGGATTACAGCCGGTCTCTACTAGATATTTTTGCAACGTTCCTGTTTCAGAAAATTTAGTTGCGTTGTCAAGGTCCCAAGTTGTTTCGGCAGTGCTCCCCTACAATCTCAATGCCTACAGGTGAAAGTAGCAATACTAAGGTTCTTCACTTTAACTAACAGAAGAGTTGATAACACATCTTTGCTCCTACAATGAAGTGCCCGTGTCCCACCAACGAAGTTTGTTCCAGAAGGTGCATAGCTGGCTGGATCAGACAGCATTCAAATTTTGCAACACCGTCAGACATGAAGAAAATCAAGGTCCCATCGGTGACCTTAATGTATTTTCGGGGCGACACGTATAAAACCCTACCATATAGTATATGTCACACACACACAAAAACAGAGAAAGTTGATTTTAAAAGAAAAGGAAGAAAATAAATTCCCGACGTACGCACCGCGGCAATTCTCCAACCCCCAGCGACAGTTTCGTGGGCGGTTCTTTGGGCTGGTCTTTTGTGACCTGGTGCAAACAGCAGTGATTGCGTTTCTCAAGAGCTCATGCCCTGCTAACTCCACACAAATCGACGAATGTTTGCGCCAATGAGAGTAGGAGTGGGCCCGGAAACTGCGCTGTCGCATTTTACGGAAATCTCTACCTTTGCGTGTCTCTTCCGTGGCTGCGGTCACGCGTTTTCTATTCCAGTGCTAGAAGTCGGGATCAGCATGAAGGTCCCTTACTTGACATTTTTTTCTACTTTTGTGGAATATTAGAAATATAAAAGGTCCCTTTATGACTAAGTAATGAAATTACACTTCACACAGTAAAATATTAATGACTAAATAAGAAAAAAATGTTAAGTATAACAACAAATTGAGTTTCTCGTAACGAATTCATTCCATGTCTCAATTTGTGGCTTCTGGCTGAAGGTACAAAAATATTTGATTTTTATAGTTTTATAGATTAGAACGCGGTTCCTTTTGTGTCATATACTGGGTCCGATGCAGAAAATTAAACTATGTTTTTGGCTCGTATAAATAAACTACGAAACACTGAAAATTGAACTCCGACAGCAGAGGGGACAGGAAGTAAAAGTTTAAGAATATGATCGTACATGGATAATAAAATCGAAGAGAAATAAAACTTTTCTACGAGTAGACACTTACCTAAAAGCGAAGTAGATTAAACGAGTCTGCTTTATATCCCATCACACAGATGGCGCCCCAACTAGAGCTTGTGGTTGTACCGCTGAGACATGGCTGGCCTGGCGGTAAAATTTTAATCGTTGTCATTACGCTTTATCTGCTTTACCTCAGACTATTAAAAAAAAACATGATCTGAGTCAAGGAAGAGCATAACAGGATATATACCCATGCAGCGCAGATGACCGGCGCGACAGTGGACCGGCCCCGGGAGAGGTTTTCGAGCCAGCGTCGGGTCCCAGTGTTGTCCCAATTCTGTTCGTATTACACCGAGCAGTACCAGGCCTCGTATTCGGACAAGCGTGGGGAATAAGTCAAGTGGCCGATTGTGGTTCTCTGATTGGCGGGGTTTCAGGGACGTCACATTGCCTGGTTAACCGGTGGGAGAAAGAGGAGGGGTACACCGACGCGTAGGTAAACGCGGCACAGTGATTCACCCGCTAGCCTTTCGCCTGCTCCGAGATTTGGATAGCCTATTAGTGTATAAGCATGTTTGGAAGCTGGCTAAGGGCTAGTGTATGAATAACTGAGGCGTGTTTACCTAGGAATAAGGAATCCCCCTCCGTTATCTCTCCGCTATCTTTCCCGTAAACCAGGCGATGTGACGTTCATGAAAACCCGCCGATCAGGCTGCCGCAATTTACCCTTTGACTTACTCCACAAGCCTCTCCAAATACGCGACCTGAACCAACTTCGGCCGCTGATTACGTGCAGGCAATGGGGACTTTTTGTCAATCGTTTCAATGGCTCGGATAAAAATACTCAACCCCCCGCCGATGCATCTAAGTAAGCATCGTTTCGTTATCGTGTATTGTTATCGGAGGTATCGGAACCTCCTACAAAAACTCCCAATAGCTCCCCTGCTTCTGGCCCCTTTTGGCTGTTGATTCCGGGCCGAGAGCGGAGGAGGCATAGAATACCCAGCTAACTGCAATTGAACCAAATTACGAGTAACTAAAAATAGGAAGGAACAGTGAACACACCTTAATGCAAAGTTTGAGTTACCTTAGCTAATGAGTTTTTGTTTTACTATATTGTTAACTTATAAACCTTTAAGCAGTTTCGACGCAGCTCAGTTACATACATTTAGTAGTACATAACTGGGACTCACAGACGTACAGGATTGATCATATTGCACCCAGAGCTGTGATGCAGATAAAAGAAACGTATTTAAGGTAATGTAATGAAAAGAGTTTCGGTTAATAAATACTTTCTGTGTTACGGTGAAATTGCATTCACTAACTTCGTTTTTTGTTGAGATAGTTGTGTTTGAGTTAAGGACACACCAGTTTACAAAATTCGGGACTCAATACTAGTCAGATTTATTGCGGCATTTCAAAATAGTGTGACATTTTAAAATTGGAGCGTAATTTGGTTACCTGAATTCGAGGCAGACCGTAAGATAGGATCTTTAAAGCGTACCGTAAGTTAGAAATAAACGGCTGGCGCCATCAGCTCTGCTATTCGGGACCTCTGGCACCGCTCATCTTGTCAAGCACTTTTAGATAATGGCGTATTCAGTTTGTTTTGTAGCTTATTCAAAGCACATAAAACGTTTGAATGCTTGACAAATGCGAATGGTTTTGCATTTGTCAAGATGGCAAAATAGAGGCGCTGTTGGCATAGGGTTTGTGTATTTTACGGATCTAGATTCTAGAGAGAAAGGTCCATTATAGAATCATGGCATTTAGGCCAGAAAGTCGGAGAAAAAACACGAACATCGGGGGACCCGATGAGCACATGTGGCTAACCAAGCATTAATATTAAAAAAAGCACACCAAACAGTTTGCTTTTACGTTAGTGTCGATTTTTTTTTCTAGCTTTATTTTGCATAAATACACCGACGTCGTGTATTGTATAAAATGAAATAGGATTGAGGAGCACTCGAGCAACGTCAACTCGTCGCGGCAAAACGAACACGACGAACCTTTTTGTCTGCTTCTCTGTCCGCTCTTCTACCGCTCTCTTTCACAGTCTTTCTTTCGGGACCACGGACGTCAGCTGCGAAGACTTGTCGCGGTCTCGTCCCTACTTTACACCGCCGGTTGTCGGTTTTCAGTATTGTTCGAGACCTACGTCAATGAGCCCGGTCTGGAGATGGTTTTGACAATTCAAGGAGGCCGGCAACGTTGCGAACAGGATGAACGTCTTTGTCAGCACGCCGGAATCGTCTTACAGACGGCTTCAGACGCCAGATTAGACGATCCAAATGTCACAATCGGGGTACAGCATGCTTGCAAAGGCTGTTCGAACGGTCAAACCAATCTAGTACTAATGGGTGGAATCAACAGCGCGGCGGGAACGGAGTGTACCTCCAACTAAACTGCGTGTCGCGGCATACGTTTAGCGCTGAGCAATACGTTTTCTAGTAAGCATTTGCTTTGTCACATACTTGTACTTGAAAAAAAAAAAGCGTCAGTGTTACATTAAACGCGACTTCAGAACCACAGTGCCTGAAACCACTAAAATCAAGAAGGCCTTGTCATCTCTTGAGGAACTCAAAAGTAAAAATGTGCCGCAAACCTATTTTACCATCTCATTTTTTTTAATTACACTTTTTTGTTCAGATACCGTCGAAATGCAATCGATTTTGGGAACTATCGTCTCGTACAAAATAAGAGTCCTGACACGAAATAAACATAAACAAAGCGTATACACGGTTTCACTTCAATACTGCAGCCCTAAAAGGGCATCGCCACGGCGCTGCGCTCTTTGTCTTTGTTTGTGGGCACGCTATCGACAACTGAAATCAATCACGCACAGAGAAAGTCAAGGATCGCCGAGGATTCACTCTGAGTTATTAGTTTAGTCGGTGGTAGCGAAGGCACCATGGCAATGAGCGCAATGACGGTGCACTTTTGTCGCTCCTTGATTGGGTCCATCGGATCGAGGCGTCGGCTGTGGTCAACGTTACTAGAACAACTCAGTTGGGAAACTGCCATAGAGCCCGTTTTAAAAAAGTGGCTCCGATCCGTACACGAGAATCGAACAAATGGCGAACGCAACGCCGCCATTTCTCCCGCAGCGGCCACTACGTATTAGTTTAGGGCAACGTTACTAGAACCCTCAGTTGGGAAACTCACCGTTGAAACATGGGCCGCTGGCGTCCACCGAGACCGAGCTAAATACGACAACAGCGCCACCCTTTATCATTTGTCTTTACTGTGGTCACCTTGAACTTTCAGACGTATGTTTTTGCGTAAAAACCAACGGGAAAAAACTATTTTTGTAGTAACTTTTATTGGAGTTTAGTACAAATTGAGGGAGCGTGATGTTTTCTAAAATCTTTAGTTTGCAAGGTTTTACGGCACAATTAATATTGTTTTTATACAATCATGCCTCAGCGGTGATTTCAGGTAGCGCGTCCCGACCTAGGTGCATTTTAGCTTCGGTAATAATTCGCGGCGCGTCCACCAGGGGAGACTGGGGTGGCGCCCCTGTATCCCCGTCCTCCGTATCTGTTTCGGTGACATAATGGCCGATTAAAGCCAAAATAGATGTCACGTGCAGTTCCTCGAGTGGCCGCTGCGGGAGAAATGGCGGCGTTGTGATCGCTATCAGGTCGGTTCTGGTGGACGGGTCGGTGCCACTTTTTCAGAGCAGTCTCTATGGCAGTTTCCCAACTGAGTGTTTTAGTTACGTTGGTTCAGGGCAAGCCGCGTGAGAACCTGTGGCGCAATCTCGGAGTGCTATTTCGCAGTAGCTATGTAAATCAACTTTCGTGTTTGGACTCGTCGCTAAAGGGCGGCGCTGTTATCGTATTTAGTTCGACCTCGGTGCTCGCGAGTGTTCTGGGTTTCAGGGGTGGGTTTCCCAACTGAGCGTTTTAGTAAGGTGGGTTGCGGGGTCGGACTTCAACTGAAACGAGGTATTTCTGACGTTCCTCTTTTTTAAATGCTTCTGGACTTACAGCTTGTTCAAAGGCCATTGACATATTACCTCTTTGGTACATTAGGTTCAGACATTCCTGAGTAGTTTCGCTGGTTAGTATTTTGAGTTATGTCTTCGTTGTGGGCTTTCTAAAAACGCGCTTTTTGTTTTTTTACTGCAAGCCCGCATGTTTGAGGTTGTCTGCTGCATATATATATATTTTTTTGTACTTGGAAGCTTCTACGAATTTACACCTCTAATCCCGATAACGCAAATAACCCACGTTCGGACCCAAGAAAACTGCAGAAGCGATAGTAACGACAAAAAAACGTAAAAATCTAAAGCCAAAGCGAAGGTAAGTGACCTGAGGCGAAACTAAGACGCCAGTATACAGCCCGGTCTGTGGGTGTAGAGATAAGCGGATGAAATTGCCTAATATCCTCACCAGAAATCCGTGTCTTGGTTTGATGGTTGAACACGGGACTGACGAATATGGAGACTCGAGTGCATTGCCCAGTAAAACGCTGACTGGCACTATTAAAATTAGAATAATATCCGTAATATCCGAAAACACTAAAAACACCTGTCGTGACACTCCATACACGCCGGGTGACTCCGCTTTCGCGGTTTTTTTGTATATTAGTTTAAGACATTCCTGAGTAGCTTCGTTGGTTAGTATTTTGAGTTATATCTTCGTTGTGCGCTCAGTCAGAATGTGCATTTTTTTTTTAAAGAAGACATCTCCAAGGGCGCAGGCCCTCCTTAATGGACGGCCTGAGTACCAGCGTCAATTTCAAATATTTTGAACCAAACCCATTTTCTAAAAGAGCGCGAGAAAGCGATCCTAGAGCAGCAATTCAATTTCCAGAAAACGTTTTAAAATAACTTTTAAATCTATAAATACACTAAACTGAGTCCTGAAACCAACCTACAACGTTTCTGCTCCACCGTCTTGTTGCGACGTCACATGTTTTATGAACATCAGCACATAAGCAGCTTTAACCTGTTTCGCCCAGCGTCAGAAGCAGTCAAAAGAACGCCGCGATCGTCCATGGTAAAATATTGAAATACGATTAATCAAGCTTTTCTGAGTCAAGCAATGAACAGAAAATTCTATGAGATTTTCAGAGCGCGATACAAGACGATTCAACGTTCGCATTTGATCCGCTGGCATCGTCCTTTGAGGCGACAACCCGAGGCGGCTGCATTCGCGATCCGCCGACATATGGACCCGGACGCCGCTTCCGAAGCAGAACATGTATGAGAGGTTGTGTTTACTAGCGTGGGACACAGCGTTTGCTTCGGACTGCACGGACCCACTTTCGTCACAGAGGCTTCTCGGTGGGAAGCCGATGAGATGTCCTTCAGCTGTATTTCTTCGTGATGTTATTCACCTCACAACTCATCCTCATCCTTCATCGCATGCCGCAAATGGCCTAGTTACAAGACACAATCCGCAAACCACAGGCACTCACTATCGCTACAACGCACAACCCCGTGTGGGAGAGAGCGTTCTCTGCTCCCGGATACAACATTGGACGTCACAATCGCCCCTGCTCGTTGTTTGCCAGTAGAGTGGCAGCCAGCGATTGGGAGGTGTACGCGTAAAGGATGTTGCGTGACCCCTCTTGCCTCCTCCACGAGATGAGCCTCAGAGACGGCCAGAAAGGTAAGGCAACTACCCTTTCTCCCGCTGTGATGATGTGAACGTTACATAGAAGAAAAGGAAGACAACATCGCTGCTCTGACGGCACAAGCAAGCTCGTGCAGTGTGGTCTTGGGGTTGGACACAGAAGGAACAAACGCAGCTCAAAGCCGTGGGCCCCAGCAGCCAAGTAATGTCCCGGACGGACGTCTGACGCCCGTGGGGGCACGAACCAGGCTTGCTGTGGAACCACCGCCGGCCCCGAACATCGGGCCTTCGCCATCCGGAAAATGCCTAGAATCTCCGAGGTTCCGACAACACCAGAAGTGCGGCGGCGAGTGAGCAGAACACCCCAGACTTGACTTTGTGTATATATTGCCGCGAGCGCAGCTGAGCAAGCAGGCAGCGCGCTCGTGGCCTAACGGTTATCGCGCGTGCCTTCCGCGCAGAAAGCCGGAGTTCGATTCCTGGCCGCGGGGACGCATTTTTGTGGACTCTGACGTAAATGTTCTGGTAAATTCGAGAACCGTGTTGCTTGTTCGAGGTCAGAATGTTCTACACGCAGAACCTTCTACGCCGATTCTTCCAGAACCCCACGCGTGTACATAAGGGGCTCCGCGTGGCGAGCCGCAGTCAGTTTCGCCTCAGCGTTCGATCTTGCTGCTTCGCCGCCTTCGACGCCCGCGACGCTCTCTTGTTATCTACTCTTTTCTTCTGTTCCTTTCTTTATTTTTGGGCACAAGTTAGCCCCATTAAACGTTCAGTTTACTCAGTTATTATCGCCTCATCACTTGTCATTCGTGACATTTTGGTGGAGGTGCTGGGTATCGCATTCTATGCCCGTGGAGCGTACCCCTCCGAAAACACGCCCGCCAAGTGACGTGCTCAGCCCCGGGAGGTTACCCTTCGCAGAAGACGCCAAAGCCCGATCAAGCCGCCGTGC
This sequence comes from Ixodes persulcatus, assembly GCA_013358835.2. Classification (NCBI taxonomy): domain Eukaryota; kingdom Metazoa; phylum Arthropoda; class Arachnida; order Ixodida; family Ixodidae; genus Ixodes; species Ixodes persulcatus. Next base: position 47,230 of record JABSTQ010005502.1, read on the forward strand.
CAAAGGCCAATCCCCGGAATTTGGACCCTTGCCACCGAAACCGAGGAAGAAGACCGCGACGATGACCACGCCACCTGTCGTTGTCCTACCCGTCGCCGCCCGTACGCCCGTGTCCTTCCATGGTGAGCCCTATGAAGACGTCGAGGACTGGCTACAGCAGTACGAGCGAGTGGCCCAGCACAACCGATGGACAGAAGAACAGCGCCAACAGAGTCTTTATTTCGCACTTGAAGGAACCGCCCGGCACTGGTTCGAGAATCGCGAAACTTCCCTGACCTCGTGGATCGCCTGCAAGGACGCGCTGATACGGACTTTCACCAACCAGTACCGACGGGAGAGGGCCGAGGACCTCCTTCGAATGAGGACCCAGGGCGCAAGCGAGACGATCACCAGCTTTGTAGAAGATGTTCTGCGCCTGGTCGCTCGCGCCGACCCTCTAGCCACCGACGAAAAGAAGCTTCGGATCCTGATGCGAGGCGTAAAAGACGACATCTTCGGTGGCCTTGTCCGCAACCCCCCAGCCACCGTCGAAGATTTCGTCAAGGAAGCCACAAACATCGAACGTGCGCTTCAAGCACGGGCCTCCCATTACCAGCGACTTCCCGGCGTCGCTGCCCTCTCGACTTCCAGCTGCAACGGCCCGGACCTCCGCGAGATCATCCGGGACGTCGTGCGAGAGGAAATCAGGAAGCTTCTTCCTGCTGCCGCAAGCCCGGATTCGCCCTCAATCGCCGAGGTTGTCCGGGCAGAAGTTCAGCAGGCGCTGCAGCCACAAGTTCTTGTCAGCGCCGCTCCCGAACCACCGACGCTGAGCTACGCCGCAGCTACCCGACGACCACCGCCCCCTGCTCACCCGTATGCGGCGCCACCCCGACGGGAACCTCCAGCACCGCAGTTTTCCCGACGCCAGGAAGATCGGGCGCACGCCCACCCAGAACCAGCAGCGCCACGAAAGACCGACGTGTGGAGGACGGCCGATCGACGCCCGTTGTGCTATCTCTGCGGTGAAGCCGGCCACATTTACCGCCGATGCCCCTACAGACAACTGTGTTGTCTGTAGGGGGTTCCACCCGAACGACCCGCGCCCAAGGTACGACGAGCGCCCTCGCGACATCGAGGAGTACCTCCGACGTTCGCCCTCCCCAGTGTCGTCTCTCCGCCGTGAAGCCCGCTCCCCATCACCACGACGTTCAGCGTCCCCAGCGCCACGACCTCGCCGAGAGAGCCTGTCTCCCCTCCGTCGCCGGGAAAACTAAGTGCGGCAACGCCTGGAGTTGACGTTGCCGAAGACGACGGAAGCAAACAGCCTCCAAAAACGCCGGAGCGCTCCCACTCTCCCGACGCCCCGCATCGCACCGACGCCCCTGCCACGGTGTCCAACCACCTAAAAGTTGTTATCGACGGCCACGACGCATCGGCACTCGTCGACACCGGAGCAGACTACTCCGTTTTGAGTGGGAGGCTCTCTCGCCGCCTTCGCAAAGTCATGACGCCGTGGGATGGACCCCAAATACGAACCGCAGGAGGACATCTCATCACGCCCGTCGGAAGGTGCACTGCTCGCGTCGAGATTCACGGCGAGACGTGTCCGGTAAAGTTCGTCGTTCTACAAGACTGTTCCAGAGATGTCATTCTTGGCATGGACTTTCTGTGCAAATACGGCGCCGTCATCGACCTGGGTGAGAACAGATTGACGCTGCGGAAGCCTGTTCCGCCTTCAGAGAAACCCCAAACAGCGTCAGCCGCCGTCCGAGTCGCCGCCGCCCACGTGAACCTGCCGCCGCGATCAAGTGTTGTCGTACCCGTCGTGGCCGATACAGCTACCTGCTGCGAAGTTGTCCTGGAAGGCAACCTTCAATTGCTTCTGGGAAGAGGAATAGGCGTCGCAAGAGAAGTGGCCGAACTTCAGGATGGGCGGACTGTGGTCCTCGTGACGAACTTCCGAAATGAAACGCAACACCTCACGAAAGGTGCAGCCGTGGGCCACGTCGAGGAACTTCGAAACGTCACCGAAATCGCCACGATTACTGACGAAACCTCGGCACCTCAGCAAGACAGTACGTCGCCAGCGCAGCTCGACATTGACCCTAAGCTTCCGGGCCCGAAACGACGGCAGCTGCTTAATCTCCTCGCCGAATACAGCGACTGCTTTGCGACGTCGTCAAAGGTGCGCCAAACCACCATTGCGAAGCATCGCATTGTTACTGAGGACGACGCGCTCCCTGTGCACCGATCGCCATACCGAGTCTCAGTAAAAGAAAGGGAGGTCATACAGGAGCAAGTGAAGAAATGCTGAACGACGACATAATCCAGCCTTCCAGCAGTCCATGGGCCTCTCCGGTCGTATTCGTTAAGAAGAAGGACGGAACGCTTAGGTTTTGCGTGGACTACCGACAGCTGAACGCGGTGACGAAGAAAGACGTCTACCCACTCCCCCACATAGACGACACGCTAGACCGGCTGCGCCACTCTCGATATTTTTCATCGATGGACCTGAAGAGCGGCTACTGGCAGATCGAAGTCGACGAACGGGACCGAGAAAAGACAGCTTTCGTCACGCCAGACGGACTGTACGAGTTCAAGGTGATGCCTCTTGGACTATGCACGGCGCCAGCAACTTTACAGCGTGTCATGGACACCGTACTGGCTGGGCTGAAATGGCAGAGCTGTCTCGTCTACCTTGACGACGTCGTAGTGTTTTCAAGCGACTTCGACGAGCACTTGCGACGACTCCGAGCTGTTCTCCAGGCCATACAGACCACCGGGCTCACCCTTAAGCCATCGAAGTGTCGGTTCGCCTATGACGAACTGAGGTTCCTAGAACACGTGGTTAGCAATGATGGCGTTCGCCCAGACCCAGAAAAGACTCGCGCCGTCGCGGCATTTCCAGCGCCGACAGACAAGAAGGCCGTGCAAAGATTCCTGGGACTATGTGCGTACTATCGGCGCTTCGTTCGGGACTTCGCAAGGATTTCGGCACCGCTCACAAACCTCACGAAGGACGCCGAGAAGTTCGAATGGGCCGAAGAGCAGCAGCAGGCATTCGACGAGCTGAAGCGACGACTCCAGACTCCTCCTGTTCTTGGACATTTCGATCAGGATGCGGAAACCGAGATTCACACGAACGCAAGTAACGCAGGACTTGGTGCGGTACTGGTTCAACTACAAGAAGGCACCGAGCGAGTCATTGCCTACGCAAGTCGGACACTATCCAAGGCGGAGAAAAATTACTCCACGACTGAGAAAGAATGCCTTGCGGTCGTATGGGCAATCACAAAGTTTCGTCCGTACTTGTACCGGAGCCCGTTCCGCGTAGTCACGGACCACCATTCGCTCTGCTGGCTTGCCAACCTCAAGGACGCGTCAGGACGCCTGGCTCGATGGAGTCTCCGACTACAAGAGTTTAACATGACTCTGGTCTACAAGTTAGGCCGCAAGCACAGCGACGCCGACTGCCTGTCTCAATCGCCCGTCGAAACACCTTCCGGCAGCAGCGACGACGATGAAGACGAGTGCTTCCTAGGCGCAGTGAACACCGACGACATGGCACGACGTCAACGAGACGATCCTGAGCTGCGCGCACTAATAGAGCACCTGGAAGGGCGCGGGAGTACATTGCCACGTGTTTTCTCACGAGCCCTGTCGACCTTCGTCATGCGACAAGGTGTACTCTACAAAGAGAACTTTAGGGACAACAACTTGTCGTGGCTGCTGGTAATCCCGACTGACCTTCGAGAGGAGATCTTCCGAGCCTGCCACGACGACCCGACGTCCGGACACCTTGGTTACAGCCGGACACTGGCCCGTATTCGTGAAAAGTATTACTGGCCCAAGCTCCCCAAGACCGTCCACCTATACACACGATCATGCCACGAGTGCCAGCGACGCAAGAAACCTCCGACGAGGCCGGCCGGACTCCTGCAGCCAATTTCTCCTCCAACTGCACCCTTCCAGCAGATCGGAATGGATCTACTTGGCCCTTTTCCGCCGTCGACGTCGGGGAACCGCTGGATCATCGTAGCCACAGATTATCTCACGCGGTACGCCGAAACGAAAGCCCTTCCTTCAGGGACTGCCGTGGAAGTTGCCAAGTTTTTCATTGAGTCCATCGTCCTCCGGCACGGCGCTCCAGAAGTTCTGATTACAGATCGCGGATCATCGTTCATGGCACAGCTGACCCAAGAAATCCTCCGACTCAGTCACACCAGCCATCGTCGTACAACTGCGTACCACCCGCAGACCAACGGGCTGACGGAGCGACTCAACAAGACAATCGCTGACATGATCTCTATGTACGTCGACGTAGAGCACAAGACGTGGGACGAGGTGTTGCCCTACGTCACGTTCGCCTACAATACGGCGGTTCAAGAGACCACTGGATTCACACCCTTCCAGCTGGTATACATGGTCGGAAAGTAACGACCATGCTGGACGCGATGCTGCCCCATGAGCCAGCTGACAGTGAGAGCGACGACGCCCAGGTAGTTGCTCAACGGGCCGAAGAAGTCCGCCAGCTCGCCCGACTCCTGATTCAAGACCAGCAACACGTCGACGCCGGCAGCTACAACCTTCGTCGCAGGGACGTCCACTTCCAGCCCGGAGACCGGGTGTGGGTATGGACGCCCATCCGTCGCCGCGGCCTCAGTGAGAAATTGCTGAAACGATACTTTGGTCCGTACAAGGTACTTCGACGCCTCGGGGAGCTGAACTACGAGGTGATGCCCGACGGAACAAGAACATCATCATGCCGCCCACCACGGCCTGAAGTCGTCCACGTCGTGCGCCTGAAGCCGTACTACGCCCGATAGGACTGTGCACCTTTTGCCTTCCAAATGACTGTTTAGTTTACCGTCCTTTTTATTTGCTTTGTTTTGTTTTGTGTTGCATCGGGGCGATGCACTTTTTAAAGGGGGGAGTAATGCCACGAGCGCAGCTGAGCAAGCAGGCAGCGCGCTCGTGGCCTAACGGTTATCGCGCGTGCCTTCCGCGCAGAAAGGCAGGGTTCGATTCCTGGCCGCGGGGATTCATTTTTGTGGACTCTGACGTAAATGTTCTGGTAAATTCGAGAACCGTGTTGCTTGTTCGAGGTCAGAATGTTCTACACGTAGAACCTTCTACGCCGATTCTTCCAGAACCCCACGCGTGTACATAAGGGGCTCCGCGTGGCGAGCCGCAGTCAGTTTCGCCTCAGCGTTCGATCTTGCTGCTTCGCCGCCTTCGACGCCCGCGACGCTCTCTTGTTATCTACTCTTTTCTTCTGTTCCTTTCTTTATTTTTGGGCACAAGTTGGCCCCATTAAACGTTCAGTTTACTCAGTTATTATCGCCTCATCACCTGTCATTCGTGACAATATTCTTCGTGTCACAATAGAGTCATTATTCCGATTCCTTTCCAAGAATATATTTTTCCTCTCATCCTCCGTGCCGGAATCCTGAGTCCATATTTCTTACCAGCACAAATCTGGCGTCCGAGACAGAACTGTGTTTTACTAACAACTCTTAAAGAGAAGGATTCCGGGACGGTGCTGTAGGAAAGATAACAGTATGAATTGCGAGAAATTACTAGCCGTTGGCAGAGAGTTGGGATATAAGGGTGGAGAACTTCGTGAGTGGGTTCAGCAAGAACGCATCCGGGAACGTGATGAGCGATTAAGCTTGCGAGAAGCAGCACGGGAAACACCCAACCTAGATCTCCGCAGATTCCAACAAGAACGAGAAGTTATACAACTGCGTCTCCAACTACTTGAGAAAAATGGCTCAGCTCGAGATTTATTTATTTATTTATTTTATTTATTTATTTATAAATACTGCGACCTCTTTCGAGGTCTTTGCAGGAGAGGAAACAGATACAATTTGAACACATACTGGACGGAAGAAAGTCCAGGTACAATTACATACAAATACAGATACAATTTGAACACATACTGGACGGAAGTAAGTCCAGGCAAACACAGTAAAACTTCCATGACGCAGCATGGAAAAGGGCAAATCAACAATAACAAAATAAAGAAAGCAAGAGGAGCCAGACAGAAGCAACTTCCGTTCACGTTAACAACAGGACAAAAAAAAAAAAAACACTCAAACTGAAATAAGTTAATTGTTAAAAAATAATCTAAAACAGTTTTCAAACGACTTGGGCTCTATTGATTTTACAATCTCCTCAGGCAAGTGGTTCCATTCTTCTATGGTACGGGGGAAAAACGACTTCTGGTACTGCAATGTTTTGCACCAGTACGGTTTAAAAACAATATCGTGCGACAACCTGGCAGAATGAGAGGGGTTGTGCATCAAATATCTGGTCGAATCAATATTTAAGCAACCTTTACTCATCATAAAAATAAACTTTAGTCTAATTATTCTCCGCCTCTTATCTAGGGGTTCCAATTTAAGATCATCGATCATTGCTGAAACCGAATCGGTGCGTCTATAACGGCTCATGATATAACGTGCAGCACTCCTTTGAACTTTTTCCAGTCTTTCTATGTATTTCTTGTGGTACGGATCCCAGATGACACAGCCGTACTCAAGTATGGGTCGTATAAGAGCTTTGTATGCTACTAATTTGGCTTCAACCGTTGCATATTTAAAATTTCGTCTAAGAAATCCCAGTTTACGCTGTGCCGCATAGCAAATTTTATCAATGTGATCATTCCATTTCATGTGTGTTTCGAAAATCAGACCCAAATACTTAAAAGAGGAAACCTGTTTTTGGGGGGCGAGCCCCACAGTGTACGTAAATGGCCGCTCGGATTTTTTATTTGTTATTCTAAGCAATAGACTTTTTTCACTGTTTATTTTCATATCCCAATGATCGCACCACTCGACAATTTTTGCTAATGATGCACTCAATCGAAACTGATCTGCTTGCTCCCGGACCCTTGTGTAAATTAAACAATCATCCGCGAAAAGCGTCACTGTTACATTAGCATCAAGGTCATCAACGAGGTCATTTATATACACCAGAAAAAGAATTGGGCCCAACACCGACCCCTGTGGAACCCCCGAGTCAACGCTTAAGTCTTCGCTGTGGATGTTGTTAACCTCAACATATTGCGTTCTTAGCGAAAGATACGCTTTTATCCACTGAAGCAGGGTGTAATCTACTCCGTAATTTTCAAGCTTTGCTAAAAGTTTCGAATGGTTAACTCTATCAAATGCTTTGGATAGGTCTAAAAATATAGCATCCGTTTGATCGCCGTTATTTAGATTTGAAACAAAATCATGTACGCACTCACACAGCTGAGTTGTCGTAGACAACTTCCGCCTAAACCCGTGTTGATTTTTGAACAGAATATTAGCATTTTCAAAAAAAATGTTCAAGCGCTGCGATAAAATATGCTCTAACAGTTTACAGCTGGTGCAGGTCAGAGAAATTGGTCTGTAGTTATTCACGCTAAACCTGTCGCCAGCTTTGTAAATTGGCACAACCTTTGCACGACGCCAGTCATTGGGAATTTCATGTTGAAGTAGAGATGCAGAATATATAGCAGTTAGAAACTTTGAGGTCCACTCAGCATATCGTTTCAAAAACGTGTTTAGGATGTTATCTAGTCCACCAGATTTCTTCTCATCAAGCTTCAATAATAAAGCAAAAACTCCATCTTGCGATATTGAAATTTCCTCCATGGTTACTGATTCGTTAAGCACCGGCCGGTCTCCCAAAGCTACTCCAGCATCGCTCACACTGCATTGAAAGACTGAATGAAAGAATTGATTAAACTCCGTGGCTATGTCGTAGTTGTTAACAACCATCTCGTCCTTTATTGTAAGTTGTGAGATCATCGGTTTTGATGGGGAAAGATAACTCCAAAACCTTCGTGGAGCATTTTTCATAAAAGAAGTCATTTTGATAGAAAAGAAATTAGTCTTTGATACTTGAGTTCTTTCTTTTAGTTCGCTTGATAACGCACTCACATCTGCTACATTTACTGGTCGTTTGCGACGCTTTCGTTTTAACTTTCTCTGAAGTTGCAGAATTTCTCTTGTAACCCACGGATTATTTCGCTTTTCAATAATCTGCTTATAAGGTATATAATTAGAAATACAGTACTTTGCACAACTTTTGAAGCATTCCCAAAGTTCGTTCACAGGAGTGCAACACTCAAAGTTATCAAAAGCCATTTCCAAGTAGTCAAGAATGGTTACATCATCAGCCTTTGAAAAATCAGGAACAAATTTAGGCTCCAACCTTTCACAGTGTTTTCGTTTTCCAAGCTCAGTCTCGAGGCGAACAATCTTATGGTCAGACATCCCTTCATGAAGCGTGACCGTGTAGGTGCCAAAGTTGTTACTCAAAATATATTAAGTCTAAAACTGAACCACCAGTACTTCCGTTCCTAGTAATTACGGTAACCACTTGATCTAGGTTAAAATTAAATGCCATCTCAAGAAGCATTTCACAATCTCTCACTTGTACTGGACCTGGCAACAGCGTATCCCACTGTATACCTGGAAGGTTAAAGTCGCCTGCAATAACAACTCTGGAGCCATCGGTCACGTTTTCTCCCAAAAAGTCATATAACTGCTCAAGGATTTCAATAGAACTGTTTGGCGGCCTGTAAAAAGCCCCTACAATAATGGATTCACAATTTATTTTGACCTTGAAAAATACACTTTCATTACCTTGTACTTCACCAAGTGAGAAACACTCAAGCTCCCTCTTAACCACAAGCGCAACCCCACCTCCTCTTGACCCCCTGTCTTTGCGCATAATCTTGTAATTTGGCGGAATAATCTCTTCATCCGTAATTCCAGCGTGCAACCACGTTTCAGTTATGACTACCACGTCGGGGTCATGAAGAAGCAAAATCTGTTCAAGCTCATCTACTTTGTTTAGTACGCTCCTCGCATTAATATTAATCAGAACAAACTGTTTATATTTTGTTTCACTGCACCGTCACGCCCTGTCATACTGTTTTTGTTGCACTCGTTCGCGGCGTTCAGTGACGTCATTCCAAAAGTACAGCTCGTCCTTAATTTTAATCTTATCATGAACCAGGCGCATCTTAATACCCTCATCTCTTTCCTCTTTGGCGCTGGCCCACAGTAGCCTTCGCTTCTCTTGCGTAGTTTGTGAGTAGTCATTATTTATAAAAATACGCGACCATTTCAGCTTACGGCAGTTTTTGAGCACCGAAATTTTTTCAATGTGATCTGACAGCTTCAAGATAATTGGTCTAGTTTTTCCGCTTCGCCTGATACCCAGTCTATGTATCCGTTTTACGGATTGAACCGATACACCTAACCTGTCCCTGAAGATGTTTTGAACAATTTCTGTTTGGAGCGATTCCGGGGTTTCATTTTCAGGCTCCTGGATGCCAAATACTACAAGGTTGTTTTTTCAGCTCCTATCTTCAAGGGCGGTTACTTTTTCTTGTTGCGAGATAATGCTTGATTGCATGTCACCCAAAGTGTACTCGAGCCTGTGGATCGTCTCGCTACTAACACGCAGTGTTTGTACCTCTTCTTCTAATTTAGTAAACTTTTGATTAAGCATGTCAATTTTTTTATCGAAACGCTCTTTGATTTCTCGTATGTCCTCCCTAATGGCTGACTGACAGCCAAAATCTTTTGAAGGGAGGCATCCACTCTCGGCCCTTCG